>QPKB01000010.1:23159182-23321527 GCA_003546025.1 Camphora micrantha
CATCATATTATAATTACATGGAAACTCCTAGTATACTTTGGCACTCCTTACCATTTTTGTTTAAATCTTTTTGGACTCTTCTCTAATAACTTTTATTCTCAATGTTGCTATTATCTTACATTACTGTCTCTTGTGTTTCAGATGGGATCTTAAGGCAATGGAGCAACTTCCTGAATATATGAAGACCTGTTTCTTAGCTTTATACAACAATATCAATGAAATAGGTTATGAAATCTTGAAAGAGGAAGGGCGCAATGGCATGCCATGCCTTAGGAATGCGGTATTTATCACTTCTTTCTTTACATCATCAACATCCAATATTGGTAGTAGATGATGGTTGAGTTGGTCAAAACACAGTTCACTCATGACAGTTTTCTCGGGTAGGAGTGTAAACGAGCCAAGATGATCATGTTTGACCAGGCTTGATCTCAAAATGGGTATTTCAATGATTAAGCCCCGCCGGACCCCGAAAGGAATACATGCCAAGCCCAAACCAAGAAAACTAAAAACAAAAAGGAACGCCAAGCACTTCAACAGGCAATCTACTAAGATGGGGAAGCAAATGGGCCTGGAAAGCTTCCATTGAATTATCATAGCATCATCTTAAATATTTAGAAGAGAGATCCCAAGAGTTGGCTTAGCCTTTCCATGCACCAGAAGCAAGGGCGTACCTAAATTCCCCTTGGGAGGCTCCCTATAAAATAAGAAAAAAAAACAAAAACAAAAATAAAATCTTGGTGGAAATGACAAAAAATAAATTTAATTTGAAGAATTTGTAGGGGGTTCTCAAAATTTCTTTTTGGTATTTTTCATGTCCATTTCAGCCCCTTGACCCTGGTAGTTCTGGCCTTCCAAATGGCCAAAATAGTTGATGTATAGCATAATAACACCAATGGCTAGGCAATCAAGCTTCTTGTTGCCAGCAGAAAAGGCATTCCACAGGTTCTTGGCTGAGAGCAACTGAGGAGAACCAAACTATAGTATACCATTTGACTTTTAATTTTTTTTGTGTCTCCTTTAGTGGACAGAGATGTGTAAAGCATACTTAGTGGAGGCGAAATGGTATAGCAGTGGATATACACCAACGCTTGAGGAGTTTATGCAAACCTTATGGATTTCGGTTGGAAGTCTAGGGATTGAAACGTATGTTTATGCTTTACTTGGGCAAAATCTAGCACCCGAGAGGAGTGATTTCGCTGAAAAGATCTCAGATATCTTGCCATTGGCAAGGATGATGATTCGATTTCCAGATGATTTGTGAACTTCAACGGTATGTAGCCTAAAATTAGTACTACTTCAACTTTAACTGTATGATTCGAAATGCCCTCAACTCAAATATGTAGTTTTGTGGAGAATTTAGCTCATTTTTTTTCTTTTTTCCTCTCAGAAAAGCATCCACGCCAACTATAGACTTTCCAGTAGCAAGGAAAAGAATTCCACAATTGTCACTTTTCACATACATAGAACTGTCCGCACAAACACCCTAAAATGATTGTGAAAACAAGAGACTTACAAAGAAAATCCATTATTTCATTTCAAAGCCTTGGAATTGGAATTTGTGAAAAAATCTTGATCATTATCAATGCACATGGGCTAGGGCCAAGACTATATTGTGCATGTGTTTTTCTCATAGACAAATTATAATGTCTAGTCACATGTAATTTTCACATTTAATACAAATGATCTAAAATTTGATAATTAAAGCTATTGGGCCCAAGCCCATTCTCAAGCTTCACTTATTTTCAGTAGAGTCGAGCTTGGGTTTCCTTTTTTCTTTGTTGTGATTGTTGGGGGCATTTCTTGTTTACCAAGAAAAAAAAATAGTCACTTATGTCAATGATCTCTTTTGTTGGTACAGGATGAACCAAAGAGAGGTTATGTTCAAAAATCTATTCAGTGTTACATGCATGAAGCAGGTGTTACAGAGGATGTTGCTCGCGACCACATAATGGGTCTATTTAGAGAGACATGGAAGCAAATCAATAAATCCCTAGTGGAAAGTTCTCTTCGCCAGGCTTTTATCAATTGTGTTATGAATCTTGGGCATGTGGCCTATTGCACTTACAAACATGAAGATGGATTTAGTGATGGATTTGGTGATCCCGGCAGTCAAGAGAAAAGGAGATACAAGTCTTTATTTGCTGAACCCCTTCAAGTTGATGAAGCCAAGGGCATTTCATTTTATGTTAATGGTGGATGTGCCTGATTAAATGATGCAAATGTAAAACAAGATATTAAATTTGCCAAGACATCTTATGAATTAGATATGCCTACATGGTATATACTACTAAATTAGTTCTAGTAGCCTACTATGAGCAATAAAATCTTGTACTACATTTTATGTGCATGCTTTAGTTTTATTGGGGTGTTCGGAAAGACTCAATTTGTGATAACTACATGGAAATGGCAACATTCAGAAAAGGGGATTTTACCAAAAAAATACATTAGATGCGTTCTAGACCAAAAAGGTCACTTTAGACAATGTATTAGCAGTGACCCACAATATCCATTCCTCATATAATGACAAACTATTGCTTTTGGAGTTTCAGCCAAAATCATAACCCTTTATCATGACACCCGTCATTTATTACCTACGACGCAGAAGACCCATTTGCGAGATCATGGCTCTCTGTCACTCAATAGTCAATAGTGTCACTGGCCAAGTGTGGACCACATGATGCATACTGATCGCTTAAAAGCAAGGTTTGCAAATATAAATTATACCTAGCTACTATCTCTACTCGTGAGAATAGTGATCTTAGCCAAGTGTCGTATCCACTGGGACAAAAAGGCTAAGTTTCGTTTTATTCCATGTCGCGACCCCGGACCGGGTCCCACGCAAGCACAAGCCTGATCCGGGATCGGGACAGTAATGATAATGAATGAATGATCCAATCCATGTCAACACTATGAATTAATTTAATCAAAACGTATACGAGTCCACCAAGGATGCCACTCGTATACGCGATTTCCCACAGGTGTCCGTGGTAAGGATATCACATCAACATAAATATTTCTTTTAATGTGCGGAAGCGTGTGGCAAATCTAATTCATACATTCATGTCCAAGACAACAAGATTAACACATATTTAATACTAGTATCAAAATGAACAATGATCAGTGGCTAATTCTCCAAAAGTAAGTTAAGGTTTATAACCAAATCATTTAATTACATTTCCCCAAAATTAGAGGCCAACAAAGGCCAACATAACAAAGTGTCAAGTTCCCAAAGGAATTGGTTAATAACTATCCCAAAATGTTATGTAGCTTAAGCACCCGGTTGTCTAAACGACATCATCGGCGTGCCACTCAACTAAGCGTTGCGGTTCTCCGACCGCCTCCTCATGCTCCTCCTCGGGAAAGCCGACAACGGGACCTGAGTACCAAAACAAAGGTCAAACACGACGATTTGGAAAATGGGTGAAAACATAAAACAACAATTCAAATTACCTTGGGAAACATATAAACCTATTAAAACAATAAATCTCATAAAACAACATGATCATTTACTTAGAACATAAATGCAATATAAAACATGTAAGGTATCCAAGGAATACGGTAAACAACAAGATGGCAACCACACGGAGCTAAGTCCTCTATCACTGAAGTGACATGAGCATATCGAGATGTTGATCTCAGACACCGAAGTGAGGAGATGTAACATAAATAACATATACATATATATAATAAATCCGGGACATGACCACGGTAGCGAACCGGGCATCGGGAACCAGAGTAGCAATCTGCGGCATCGGGACAATACTACCATAATAACTGGGTAGCGGGATCCAAACTGCAACTGGCGGGACGGGAGGGAGATTTCCGAGTCGGTGGATCAAACCGGCAGGGTTATCCAAGCTTAGTGGTGCCGACTCATAGGTCAAATATCAGAAATCGAGACATGTACAATTCATAGGATGCACTTATATAAACGGGCGGGATGGGATGCTCAAAGGCACAAATATCTTTTTAAACGGGAAGTGCATATCGGGATTAACAAAATGCTACAATTGCAAATTCAATATTTTCGGGGATGGTAAATCATAATTCAAGAGGTTCGGGACAAATATCGGGATTAGAAATTCAATCAAGGTGAATAAAGGTCCCGTATGTCATGTACAATAAAGAATTGGCACTCCTTAAGTTTGGAGACATTCCGGGCTCTTTATACACTTAGGATTTTCAAAACTTAAATGGAAACTTTTGATTTGATTTCTCTTTTCAAATGGGTACTACACAATGGTTACCAGTTTTTTCATCACAATAGGATTCCCAATAAACGCCTCTCAATCAAATAAACACTTCATTTTTGCTCACCGATTAGTCCTAGGTGAACAGTGCTGATCGCTCAAGCTAGTAGGAAGTTCCCTCGAGCGACGAGCTCTTTGGAATGGTTTTCTGAGAGGTTCGCTCGAGCGGATAACGAGTTCGCTAGAGTGAACATGTTGGCTCGAGCAAATAAATGGTTCGCTCGAACTAATAAGATCCTGTGACGCTCTGATAAACTTTCTGGGAGAGTTCGCTCGAGCGAATAAGGGGTTCGCTCGAGCGAACCTGTTGGCTCAAGCGAACAAATGGTTCGCTCAAACTAACGAGGTTCGATGATGAGCCTGCTACAATTCTGGGAGGGTTCGCTCGAGCTAATTAGGGGTTCGCTCGAGCGAACTGTCTACTGGAATGGTTTGGAACCTGTTCTAGACACTTCGCTCGAGCGACCACGAGTTCGCTCGAGCGAATTGTCCATAAATGGGTTCCGGGACAGTTCTGCTCCCATTTCCTATCCACTTCTTACAACTCCCTTAGCCACAATTTCACTCCACATGGGAGGCTCCAATTTGTCCTTCTAACATCCTTAAAACTTCACATCAACACTCCCAACATTATCAATCAAACATCTTCTTCTCCTCCATCACATTCAACCACAAAGAACAAGAGAAACCCATATCATAAAAGTCCATTTAAACTACCATTAAGCAATAAATGTAAACCACCAACCACATTTCCAAAACCATTTAATGAGCTAATAAGAGTCATTAATGCACATTTAATTCAATCAATGCAAATCAATAGTAGTATGAAATCATCAATGCATTTTATCAAAATCATTAAAAGCTCAAAATAACCATTCATCCACCTGCCTCCAGTCCAAAGCTAAGCAAAAGATCTTCTAAACACCCTCTCAAGCACAAAATCCACAATCTCTACAAAACCCCCAAAACAAACCCTAAAATGGGTCAAACAAAGAAATAGAAAGAGGGAGCTTCCAATGTTGAAAATGGAGCTCCTCTAAGATCATAAGAACTCAAATCTAAGAGATTAGGAAGAAAACTTACTTGCAGACTCTCCAAATGGAGAGAGTTAGCTCAAAGGGGATCTTGGAGAGGGAGATTTTCTTCAACAATGGTATCAATGGAAAGCCTTGAAGGAGAGGAAGAGAATGGTGATCTCCATTATGATGTTGGTGCAAGCTTGGTGGTATTGTGATGATGGAAAATCAAGAAGAAGGACAAAGAGGAAGAAAACCCTAGGCAAGAAAGTTGCTGGAAAAAGAAGAAAGGAGGGAGATGAGTGCTTATATAGCATTTGCAAGTGGGCTCCACCTTTAGGAAACTTGAAGGGCCGAAACAGTGGTTTTCGGGACCTCGGACGAAATCGACGAAGAAGGAAGAAATGATCGTCGAAATTTCTAGTTTCCAAAAAATATATGTTTCGTGGGTTTCGGGAATATTAAATATTGGGTCCAGATTTAGTGTAAAAAGACTGTTCTGCCCTCAAAGCAATGGAAATCGGGTTTCGGGATTCGAGACAGAAACGGGATCAGCATGAAAGTTGTAGAGATTGACGAGATTAATAAAACGAAATAAAATAGAAATCCAAAAAATCTCAATTAATCCCCCAAGTACACGCAAAGTCATAAAAAAAGGAACCCCCAAAGGGCCCCGGCCAATAATAAAAAAGGCACTCAAAATTCCCCAAAGCTATATCAAAGCTATTCTAAACCCAATCTAGCCAAAACACACTAAACACACTTAGCACTAACACACAACCTAATCAACACTAATCGAGGTCACTCGGGTCGGGGTCTTACATCCTCCACCCCTTGGGATATTTGGTCCACCAAATAAAATACAAAACTCACCTCGGGGAGAAGATGTGGATACTTCTTCTGCACTTGGTCTCGCAATTCCCATGTCGCCTCTTCCGGTCCATGATTCTCCCAAAGCACTTTTACCCACTGAATAGTACGCGTCCTCAATTCCTGTTCCTTTGTATCAATGATCTGAATAGGCTTCTCGACATAGGTAGCATCTTCTCTGATTTCCAACGGTTCATGCCGGAGTACATGTGAAGGATCGGGAACATACTTCTTCAACATAGACACATGGAATACATTGTGTACGTCGGATAGCTCGGGTGGTAAGGCTAATCTCTAAGCCACGTCACCAATCTTGCTCACAATGTTGTATGGTCCAATGTATCTCCGGGATAACTTGCCTTTCTGACCGAATCTGAATGTTCCCCTAGTAGGTGACACCTTCAAGAAAACCTTATCTCCTTCTTTGAACTATAAATCTCTTCTGTGAGAATTTGCGTAACTCTTCTATCTACTCCGGGCTACCTCCAGACGTTCTTGAATCTGCCTGACCTTGTCACTAGTTTTACTCACCATGGCTGGCCCATGAAAACTACGGGTACCAACTACTTCCCAACAAACAGGTGTCCTACACCTCCTGCCATACAATGCCTCAAAAGGCGCCATTCCAATGCTCGAGTGGTAGCTGTTGTTGTACGCGAACTCACACAAAGGTAGAGTCTCGTCCCATTGAGTCTTGAAATCTAACACACAAGCACGGAGCATATCCTCAAGAGTCTGAATCATTCTCTCTGATTGGCCATCTGTTTGAGGATGGTAAGCTTTGCTGAACTGTAGCCTTGTACCCATAGACTCATGCAAAGTCTTCCAAAACATTGAGACGAATCTGCTGTCTCTATCAGACATGATGGAAACTGGCTGACCATGTATGTTGACAATCTCACTGACAAACAACTCTGCCAAAGGTAACATGTGCATCTTCTTTCCTGTCTTCATCGGGATGAAGTAAGCTGACTTGGTGAGACGGTCCACGATGACCCAGATAGCATCATTGCCTTTGCTGGTCCTTGGTAATCCCAAAATGAAATCCATGGTAATGTGCTCCCATTTCTATTCTGGAATCTGTAACGGTTGGAGGTTTCTGGTGCTCTGCCTTAATCAATTGACACGTCGCACAATGGAAGACGAATGCTGCTATCTCTCTCTTCATGTTGTTCCTCCAAAATCTGCCTTTTAAGTTTTGGTACATCTTCGTGCTGCCTGGATGCATAGAGTACCTTGTAATGTGAGTCTCTGTCATAATGTCATTCCTCAGTCCTTCGATGTTTGGCACGCATAAACGGTCACGGTAGTACAAAACTCCATCAACAATGCGAAAATCAGGGCGATTTGTTATATGCTCTAAAATCTTGGCCAACTCTGGATCTTGCAACTGATTGTCTTTGATCTTCTGAATGAAAGAACGTTCTGACACTGACATGTTGGCTAATACTACACCCTTCTTCAGTGGCTGAAGGTCTATACTAAACTCTTCAAACTATTCAAAGATACAAGTGCCATTGAGATTTGCCATGCCTACTGACTTTCTGCTCAAAGCATCAGCAACTACATTTGCCTTGCCCGGGTGATACTTGATTGGAAAATCATAGTCCTTAATATATTCTATCCATCTTCTCTGCCTCATATTCAACTCCTTCTGAGAAAACAAGTACTGTAAGCTGCGGTGGTCTGAATGAACTTCAAATTTCTCTCCATAGAGATAATGTCTCCACATCTTCAATGTGAAAACAACCGCTAACTCAAGATCATGTGTTGCATAGTTCTTCTCATGATCTTTCAACTGACGGGATCCATAGGCTATCACTTTCCCTTCCTGCATCAACACGCATCCAAGTCCAATGTTCTAAGCATCGGTAAAGATAGTAAAGCCGCCACTTCCGGATGGCAAGGTAAGGACTGGTGCTGTGGTCATTCTCTTCATCAACTCTTGGAAGCTATCTTCACACTTATCTGACCACACATAAGGCACGTTCTTCCTCGTCAACTTCGTCAAAGGTGACGCAATTGACGAAAATCCTTGAACAAACCTCCGGTAGTAGCCTGCCAATCCTAGAAAACTCCTGATTTCTGACAGATTCTTTGGTCTTTCCCATTGCACTACTGCCTCAATCTTGGATTGGTCTACTGACAATCCTTCCTTGGAGATAATGTGCCCCAAGAATGCCACTGTACCAGCCAAAATTCACACTTATTGAGTTTGGCATATAGTTGGTTTTCTCTCAGAAGCTGCAATGCTATTCTCATGTGCTCTTCATGCTCTCATTTGGTCTTACAGTACACCAAAATATCATCAATGAACACCACTATAAATTGATCTAGGTACTCTGCGAATATCTTGTTCATCAATGCCATGAACACTGTTGGTGCATTAGTCAATCCAAATGGCATCACTAAAAACTCATAGTGTCCATATCTAGTCCAAAAAGCTGTCTTCAATACATCTGACCCTCTGACTCTCAGCTGATGGTAACCAGATCTCAAATCAATCTTCGAAAAGTAAGAAGCACCTTTCAACTGATGAAACAGTTCATCTATCCTTGGCAAGGGATACTTGTTCTTGATGGTCACTTGATTCGATCTCCGGTAATCTATGCACATTCTCATTGAACCATCTTTCTTCTTGACAAACAATACCGGAACTCCCCATGGCGAAACACTAGGTCTTACAAAACCTTTGTCTAACAATTCTTGCAATTGTGTCTTCAATTCTCCTAATTCCGCCGGAGCCATTCTATAAGGTGCAATAAAGATCGGACTGGTCCCCGGTAATAGCTCGATAGTGAAATCTATCTCTCTAATAGGTGGTAAACCTGGAATCTACTCCGGAAAAACATCCGGGAATTCCCAAACAATTGGGATATCCTCCACCCCTTGGGACCGTTTATCCTCCGCGATAAACGCCAAATAGGCCTCACATCCACTTTTTAGAAGTCTATCAGCCTTCAATGATGAAATAAACCCTGCACTAGGATTACTCCTGTCTCCTCGAAATAACACCCCTGCTGGTGTCTCTTATAATTTGAAGGTTAAGGTCTTATGGAAACAATCCATCGTAGCATGATACCCTGCTAACCAATCCATCCCTAAGATGACATCGAAATCATACATCTCCAATAAAATGAGATCTGCTTGTAACTCTAACTCTCCTATCATGACTGAACAACTAGGGTAAAAAGTCCTACATATAACTTATTTACCTATCGGGGTAGTCATAGTCAATGTAAAATCCAACTGTCGAGCATACATATCAATCATCTTTGCATATTTTGGAGATATAAAGGAGTGAGTAGAGCTAGGGTCAAACAAAACCCTAGCTTGGAATCCACAAATAGGGAGTGTACCTTCCACAACATCTCCTGCTGCCTCTGCATTAGCTCTGTTGACAACGTAGACTTGCCCTCTCTGTTGTGGCCTGTTCTGAGTCTGTTGTGGCCTACCTTGTTGTGCATTCCTATTCTGTTGTGGAGCACGCTGGTTCTAATTCTACCCTTGCTGACGGGCTTGTTGCTGCTGCTGTGGTCTGTACTGCTGCTGTGGTGTTTGTTGCTGAAGGGGTCTAGCTTGGTTCTGGACAACCGTTGCATTCTAAGGTGGTGTTGGACGCTGTGCCCCTTGTTGCTACTGATTCTGCCTGTTTTGCCTTGGACAGTCCCTCATCTGATGGGTCATGGAACCACATCTGAAACATGCTCCTGTGATGGTACGGCACTGGGCACTCTCATGGTTCTTCCCACAATGTGTACACACTAAGGGATTCTGTACGTTCTGCTCTTGCCTCTGCCTCTTGTGCTGGTGGTTCTTCTGCTGGTTGTTTTGTTGCTGCTGTTGTCCTTTGCCTTGGAGTCTGAGGATCTTGTGGTGGAAATTCTCAAACTTGTAAGCCCTCTTGACTGCATCTTTGAAGGTTGTAGGTGGTACAACCCCGGTAGCATCCCTCTCAATGATGGGATTCGGTCCTTCAAGGAACTTAGCTATGTTCTTCTCAACCGTATCCACTAGCTCAAGAGCATATCTTGACAATCTCTCAAATTTAGTGAGGCATTCGAGGACTGACATATTGCCTTGGACAAGCTGCTGGAACTCCACTGCCGTCTGCCTCTTGATGTGTATGGGCACATACTTGTCTCCAAATTGCCTCTTGAAACTAGCCCATGCCACTGCATCTGCCATGTCTCTGTACTCCTCTCTAACTGTCTTCCACCAAATGTCTGCTGAACCGGTGAAGAGAGATGTTGCTAGCTTGACCCGCTCTCCTCCGGTACACTGAAAGATCTCGAAGATGTTCTCCGTGTGCTCTAGCCAATCATCTGCAGCTAGTGGGTCCTCTGATCCAAGAAATTCTTTTGGACCTCTCTTCCTAAACTTCTCAAACAGTGCATTAGGGTCATGCTCCCTCTGATTGATAACAATAGCTGGTTGAGCTTGCACCGGCTCAGGTCTCCTCTATAAGACCTCCAATAACTGCCTCTGCATGTCTGCTAACTCCCTAGCATGGTCTTTATCCTTTTTCAACATCTGTTCTTGCAATCTGGCTTGGTTCTCATTAGCCTGATGCTGTTGATCTAGCATAGCTTGCATCATCTGCTGGAATTGATTCTGCATGGTGTTATCAGGGATTTCCTCTTGGACTGGCCCTGTGAACTCACTGTTACTGGCTGTGGGATTGCCGTTTACCGGTCGCTTACGAGGTGGCATAATGCTGCAAAATAATTTGTTAGCACAAGATAATAAATAAATGTCCACACACTGCTCACATGATTTGTTAGCACAAGATAATAAATAAATGTCAACACACTGCTCACATGATTTGTTAGCACAAGATAATAAATAAATGTCCACACACTGCTCACATAATACTAACGAAAAATCTAATGAATCCTCGCCACGTCCTTAGGATTTCTAGTTTCTTTTAATTGCCTGAAACACGTCTCGCTCTGATACCAGTCTGTCGCGACCCCGGACCGGGTCCCACGTAAGCACAAGCCTGATCCAGGATCGGGACACTAATGATAATGAATGAATGATCCAATCCATGTCAACACTATGAATTAATTTAATCAAACGTATACGAGTCCACCAAGGATGCCACTTGTATACGCGATTTCCCACAAGTGTCCGTGGCGAGGATATCACATCAACATGAATATTTCTTTTAATGTGCGGAAGCGTGTAGCAAATCTAATTCATACATTCATGTCCAAGATAACAAGATTAACACATATTTAATACCAGTATCAAAATGAACAATGATCAGGGGCTAATTCTCCAAAATTAAGTTTAGGTTTATAACCAAATCATTTAATTACATTTCCCCAAAATTAGAGGCCAACAAAGGCCAATATAACAAAGTGTCAAGTTCCCAAAGGAATTGGTTAATAACTATCCAAAAATATTACGTAGCTCAAGCACCCGGATGTCTAAACGACATCATCAGCGTGCCACTCAACTAAGTGTTGCGGTCCTCCGACCGCCTCCTCATGCTCCTCCTCGGGAAAGCCGACAACGGGACCTGAGTACCGAAACAACGATCAAACACAACAGTTTGGCAAATGGGTGAAAACATAAAACAACAATTGAAATTACCTTGGAAAAAATATAAACCTGTTAAAACAATAAATCTCATAAAACAGGATGATCATTCACTTGGATCATAAATGCAATATAAAACATGTAAGGTATCTAAGGAATACGAGAAACAGCAAGATGGCAACCACACGAAGTTAAGTCCTCTATCACCGAAGTGACATGAGTATATCGGGATGTTGATCTTAGTCACCGAAGTGAGGAGATGTAACATAAGTAACATATATATAAAATAAATACGGGACATGAACACGGTAGCGAACCGGGCATCGAGAACCACAGTAGCAATCTGCAGCATTGGGACAATACCACGTTAATAACCGGGTAGCGGGATCGAAACTGTAGCTGGCCGGACGGGAGGAGGATTTCCGAGTCGATGGATCAGACCGGCAGGGTTATCCAAGCTTAGTGGTGCCGACTCATAAGTCAAATATCATAAATCGAGACATGTACAAATTCATATGATGCACTTATATAAACGGGCAGGACGGGATGCTCAAAGGCATGAATATCTTTTTGAACGGGAAGTGCATATTGGGATTAACAAAACCCTACAATTGCAAATTCAATATTTTCGGGGATGGTAAATCATAATTCAAGAGGTTCGGGACAAATATCGGGATTAGAAATTCAATCAAAGTGAATAAAGGTCCCGTATTTCATATACAACAAAGAATTGGCACTCCTTAAGTTTGGAGACATTCCGGGCTCTTTATACACTTAAGATTTTCAAAACTTAAATGGAAACTTGTGATTTTATTTCTCTTTTCAAATGGGTACTACACAATGGTTACCAGTTTTTCCATCACAATAGGATTCCCAATAAACGTCTCTCAATCAAATAAACACTTCATTTTTGCTGACAGATTAGTCTCAGGTGAACGGTGTTGATCGCTCGAGCGGATAGGAAGTTCGCTCGAGCGACGAGCTCTCTGGAATGGTTTTCGGAGAGGTTCGCTCGAGCGGATAACGGGTTCGCTAGAGCAAACATGTTGGCTCGAGCGAAAAAATGGTTCGCTCGAACTAACAAGGTCTTGTGACGCTCTGATAAACTTTCTTGGAGAGTTCGCTCGAGTGAATAAGGGGTTCGCTTGGCTCAAGCAAACAAATGGTTCACTCGAACTAACGAGGTTCTGTGATGAGCCTGCTACAATTCTGGGAGGTTTCGCTCGAGCAAATAAGGGGTTCGCTCGAGCGAACTATCTACTGGAATGGTTCAGAACCTGTTCTGGACACTTCGCTCGAGCGACCACCAGGTTCGCTCGAGCGAACTGTCCAGAAATGGGTTCCGGGACGGTTCTGCTCCCATTTCCTATCCACTTCTTACAACTCCTTTAACCATAACTTCACTCCACATGGGAGGCTCCAATTTCTCCTTCTAACATCCTTAAAACTTCACATCAACACTCCCAACATTAGCAATCAAACATCTTCTTCTCCTCCATCACATTCAACCACAAAGAACAAGAGAAACCCATATCATAAAAGTCCATTTAAACTACCATTAAGCAATAAATGCAAACCACCAACCACATTTCCAAAACCATTTATTGAGCTAATAAGAGTCATTAATGCACATTTAATTCAATCATTGCAAGTCAATAGTAGTATGAAATCATCAATGCATTTTATCAAAATCATTAAAAGCTCAAAACAACCATTCATCCACTTGCCTCAAGTCCACAGCTAAGCAAAAGATCTTCTAAACACCCTCTCAAGCACAAAATCCACAATCTTTACAAAACCCCCAAAACAAACCCTAAAATGGGTCAAACAAAGAAATAGAAAGAGGGAGCTTCCAATATTGAAAATGGAGCTCCTCTAAGATCATAAGAACTCAAATCTAAGAGATTAGGAAGAAAACTTACTTGTAGACTCTCCAAATAGAGAGAGTTAGCTCAAAGGGGATCTTGGAGAGGGAGATTTTCTTCAACAATTGTGTATCAATGGAAAGCCTTGAAGGAGAGGAAGAGAATGGTGATCTCCATTATGATGTTGGTGCAAGCTTGGTGGTGTTGTGATGATGGAAAACCAAGAAGAAGGACAAGGAAGAAGAAAACCCTAGGCAAGAAAGTTGCTGGAAAAAGGAGAAAGGAGGGAGATGAGTGCTTATATAGCATTTGCAAGTGGGCTACACCCCTTAGGAAACTTGAAGGGCTAAAATAGTAGTTTTCGGGACCTCGGACGAAATCGACGAAGAAGGAAGAAATGATCGTCGAAACTTCTAGTTTCTGAAAAGTATATGTTTCCTGGGTTTCGGGAATATTAAATATTGGGTCCAGATTTAGTGTAAAAAGACTGTTTTGCCCTCAAAGCAATGGGAATCGGGTTTCGGGATTCTGGACGGAAACGGGATCAGCATGAAAGTTGTAGAGATTGACGAGATTAATAAAATGAAATAAAATAGAAATCTAAAGAATCGCAATTAATCCCCCAAGTACACGCAAAGTCATAGAAAAAGGAACCCCCAAAGGGCCCCACTAATCACAAAGGCACTCAAAATTCCCCAAAGCTATATCAAAGCTATTCTAAACCCAATCTAGCCAAAACACACTTAGCACTAACACGCAACCTAATCAACACTAATAGAGGTCACTCGGGTCAGGGTCTTACATTCCAAATTCCAAAATTAATCCTACGGGAGAACGAAATATTAATTCCTAAATTAACAAATTAAAAATAAAGCTTGATCCAATTAAGAAAAAGTCTTAGGGTACAAATCCACTCTAGACTCGTACATTGTCAAGTATAGATCTAGGGTTTTAATAACCATGCTTCGAAGATTCGTTTTGGTTACAAACCTCCACGGAGTGTCCAAAAAGAGCATGCAGGTTTGGATTTGGGCATAACCTATCTCTACGGAATAGATTACCTATCTCTACGGAATAGATTATCTTAGATCTAACTTCACACACATTCAAGCATCATTATATGACTAGTTTTCAAAACTAGAAGGATTAAATACCCAAAAGCACCAAAGGCACAATACTAGGGCTTCATTGCGATCTAAGATAGAGAGTTAGTTACTCATGGCAAGAGATTGGCGAAGAATCCTTAACAAATCTCCATTAAAGCTCCTTCCAATGCCTCCAAAACTAGCCTCTAGTTGCCTCTCTCAAGTCTTAAAATCCTCTAAAACAGGTCATTCCGTTTCCATTTATAGTTTTTTGTTTAATTTTCCAGAATGGAGAAAGGATTTGAGGTGTCTACTATTGGTGCTGGGATTTTTTCCAATATTTCGAACATAATATCCTAAGGTAAATCTTCTGGACAGGTGTTAGGGTTTAAGTTTTGGCAGGGGGGAGGTGGAGGTTGAGGGACAATACTTAGTATAATTGAGATCAGACAAGGAGGGGACTGGGGTCGGGTTGGTGGCTGGAGCTGGTATCTTAGAGGCTGGGATTGCACGGTCTGGTAGCACAGTAGTTGGGACTATTCTATCTGGTTGGACAGCTAGGTTAGCAGGAGGGAGAGTGGCTTCTGTACGGGAAAGGTCCGGGAAAGTAGAAGGAAATATCATAGAGGCAGGGTCTTCGGGCAGAAGGTTAGCAGGATGGACAATGGTTGGGACAGACTCCAACTCTGGTGGTGATGGTGGTAGGGGGATAGGAGGTGCTGAAGAGTTTGGAGACAGGTTAGAGGACTTTCCTAATATACCTTCAACGAACTGGTTTGCTGGCATGGTGGTCTTTTCTTTAGTAGATTTAGGACTAGAGTTGCATAAATTCTCCGAGTGTCCAGGAGATAAGCATTTGAAGCAGGGGAGGTTTTCATTGGAGACTGAGAAAAGGACTTCCGAATCACCTTCTAATTCCACCTTGATCTCTGAAGGTTTGTGTCTAGACAAATCTAAACTAACCAGGATCCTAGGAAAAGTTAGAAGTTTTTGGGAAGTAGTTATGTCATCAAGTTTAAGAGGGGAGTCAATTGAACTTGCTAAAGAGAAAAGGATGTTTGAGCTCCAGCAATGATAGGGGATACCATGGATTCGTATCGAGACATGGTGAAAGGAAGGCTAAACAGAAAGATCTTGGCTTTGCAAGCAAGGCAAAATATGAATTTTTCTGTTTTACAGAAGAATAGGAGATTTGGAGAGAGTAATTTCCCTATCTTCCTTCGAGCAAACCTAAAGAAGAAAGAGCCTTTGTCTGTAAGCGAGAGAAGGCATGGCTTTGACAGGTTCCATTTGGAATTTTCCTTAAAAGTGAGCCATTCAACAGTAGGCCTTTTCCCAAAAAATCTCCCAACAACTGCATTTGAGAATGAGGTTTTACTAGGTTCAATCATGGAGGAGGGTATTTCCATGACTAATTGGCAATCTACGAGGGAGGATGGAGTGTAATTCGAGGGAGATATTGGAATGGAGTCAGGGAAAAGATCCAGCGAGTTCCTCTGACCAGGGGGGTGTTTGTGGCTTGCCTGGAAGAGTGGGCAGAAGGCGGAGGATTTGTGTCCGTTGGTTTGAGGTGAAGTAATTTAGTTGAGGAGCTGGATCTGGAAGTTTAAGAGGATGGATAGGGGCTGGCATTGCAAAACAGGGTAGAGTGGCTGAGTTTGAGTTATCTTTCTTGCACCCCAAGATGCTTACCTCTAGCTGAATGGATGATGCCAGCTAAGTGTTTGTACAGAAGTCCCAGCTGGGCATAGTCCTAGACCGGAGAGGAAAAAGCAAGAGTAGAACCATGGTAGGGGTTGGAGGAGTCAGAGACTGCATTTGTCAGGACTAGAGGTGGAGAGGCTTGAGGGATCTGCTTTGACTGGGTCAGGGGTGTAGGGATTTGGAACGAGGTAGGAGGGATCTGGGTCAGAGGATCTATTTTGTTGTCCAGGAGGCCAGATACTTGCTGCTAGAGGAAGAGATGTCAAGCTGGAGGCTTGGGTCAAGTAGGAGAGTCAGCTAGTGGGGGGGAATCGGAGATCTGAAATGGAATGGAAGCTGCAAGGTGATTTTGTGAGACTTGCACTACGTCAAAACTGCCGATTACCGACACTAGGACGTTGGTTTTACTGACTTCATTTGACAGTCGTTTTTCCACTATGGGCCTTAACCACGGGGCGTAGCGTGTCAACCACGGGCTTCAAATAGTGAGTAGTCTCCATGAGCCCACATCAGAAATATCCATGTCCTGACCCTGGGCTTAGAAGTCAAACCCCGTATTAATTTAGCATGAGGCCTTGTAAAGTTGTGCGGCCCCGGAAACCGTAAGAATTCCGAAGTTAAGCATGCTCGAGTAGGAACAGTACTAGGATGGGTGACCTACTGGGAGAGGGTTGGGGTTCGGCATGGATGTGGTGTTCTATAAAATGTAAGAATTCTTTCACTCAACGTGACACTTACAAGATTCCTAAAAAAATTAGTAAAAGACTTGAAGGTGGACCTAAGTGGACTCCACATTCCTGGATTACAAAAGGAGTAGCTTGTAGGAGAACATTTCGCTGTTAATTTAATTCAAAATGTCATCCTGAACCCAGTCTTTAAAAAAGGAAAAGAACCGAGGAAACAAAAAGTTGCCGGGGGGGTGGGGGGCGGGGGAGAGGAGGAGCGTTCACTAGTCCACTCGGAGGGAAACATTTTTCATGAATTTAACTCAAGTTTTGACGGGTGGCGCTCCAGCATTGGATGAAATAGTATTCTCCGGTTTCAATAAAATAGGTTGAAACAAGGGATCCAAACGCCTACATCCCTTCTTCCCATCTAGAAGAACGGGAAAAAGGTGTCCTTAGAGGGCCTTCTTCCCTTCTAGAAGAAATCATCCCTGTAATTTCTCTATAAACAGGAGTACTGACAGTCCAAATATTGGACAGACTAGAAGCTTAGTGTAAAGCCCGGGATCTCTAGTTGTTGAAATAGAATTGCCATACGCATGCACTTTCCTGAAAGTCCAAGAGCGAAACCTAGAGGGAGGGGCGGGGTTGAATAGGGTGAGCCACGAAAAACTAGACCAATTAAAACTTTTTAACTTTTAAGTCACTTATGCTTTGAGAAGGATTAATTTTCATGTGTAGTGAAGCAATCTTTAAGATAAGCATGCCAAAGAAAACTAACAACTACAATCTAGATAGAGTCAAACATAAAAACATTATCCATGAAAAGAAAGATGAAAGATCAACCATCATGACACAAACATTTATAGTGGTTCGGCCAATATGCCTACATCCACTCTTGGTAACCCTACCGGATTTCACTATCTTAAATGAAGGTTTAGGATCACCTCAAACCTTACAAATACATCACTTATGCTTTTCAAGGCTAAGCAATAACCTATACACAATGCTTTTCCATAGGTTAAGCAATAACCTTTACAAGATGTTTTTCTCTTAAATAGAATGCCTATAGATGCATGGATAAGAGAACAATGAAGTACAATTTAATACCTCTAAAAAGGTTGAATAGAAAGTGGAAACTTAACTTCTAGAAGCATGCATATGAATGACAAAGTCTATGAATAATGCATGAACTAGAAATCACTCTATCTCTTTTTGAAAGATGAAACTATAATTGATGCAAAGATGATAAACATAAGTATGAGAAAGAGTTGTTTTACAAACACTTGGTTTTCCAAAAAGATCAAACTTGAATGATGAACAATCTTAAGATTAACAAGTTAGTTTTGAAAACATGGATTCATAACTCAAGTGAAATGTAAATCATATGTATATTTCATAAAGTTAAACCATTTCAAAGTTCAAGGCATATTATGAAACACAACATCTCAAGAAGAAGGCCAACTATATGATCATGCTTGAAAAGAAAACAAAGATTTAAAAACAAAGCATGGAATTAATCTTGGGATAAAGAGAGCACACCCATTTGAAGATCAAAGGTTGAATCAATGGATTGGCTTCATAATCCCTTCACTAATCCTCCTAAAAGTTGTCCTTTCTTGTCCTTAAAGATTCCTCAAAAGTTCAGCACTTTTTACAAAACAAAAAGCCACTTTTTATAGAGAAAAAGTTCCCAACGGCTAGTGCCCAGTCGACCTGGTACAGGGCCGGGTCAACCGGGTGCTCAACGGTCCTAATAATGCCTGTTGGAGAGGCTAACGACCACAAAACCCCGTTCGACCCGCAGTGTGCCTGGTCGACCGAGTCCCTTGGCCCGGTCGACCGGCCACACAGGCAGGTCAACCTGGGGACAGCCCATCAAAACAGAATTTTTTAGGAAGATGAAAATGAGAGCGCTTCTTTCCAGGGGACTTTGAGGCACAATGAACAAGCTTGGGAAAATGACTTAAAAAGGATGAAAATAGAATTTTAAAGCCATGAACCTTTCAAAGCAAAATATGGATTTAAAGAGAAAACAATTTGAAAGCTTGAAATGATTTTTGAACTGAAGGAAGGAACATATTGAGATTTTAAAAACTTGAACTAAAAACTTCATGAACTTTAAGATTAATTAAGATTAGAAAACCATGCATATCATTTAATAAAAACAAGGATTATGAAAGAGAAATATGCATGAAGATCCTAAGATGAAGAACATGAATGAATGAGAGGACAAGTTATGAAATTGAATGCATCCTATCAAATTGCAACAAAATAAAAACTCTAACATTTCCTTCTTTCACATTTACACTACATCGCACTACATTTATCTTTTCTATTTACAACCCCAGATTAAGTTTTAAACATCATTTTGAAATCACAAACACAAAATCTCAAGCTTTAATTAATTAATAATAAAATTTACTTACTAATTAGTTCAAAATGCATACAATTTATCAAAATAAAGTGATTTGGCGCACCGAGTTTTCCATATATTTAAACTCGGTCTTCATTGACCCAGATTCTACCTTGTTTACAAAGACTAAAACACTCAATTCCATTGTATTGTTTTTTGTTGTTGGATTGATTATTTGTAGAAATTACAAATATGAATTTCACATATGATTAATTTATCAGTATATATTGCTAAAATTAGAGTCCACGTAATTAAAAAAGGGCTGACGTGACATGTGGGGATTCTATAGCTCATCGGTGGGCCCCAAGTCTTTGATCAAGTATAAATTGATGTCGTCACTATTTGACTAGCACCATGGATCTTTTGTATAACACAAAACCTTTTTAATGGGCCCTACATAATCTTTTTCGTGATTCATAATGCAGATTAGAAATGAAATGAATAACAATCCAAAACTATAAACTTAGAGCATGTTTGTGTATAAGCTATAAACAATGTCCGTAAGTTTGAAATTAAGTTGTTTTTGAAATAATCCTTTTCTCTTCATTTTTGAAGTTAAATTAATTTTGTTTACCTCATATTTCAACCACCAGTTTATCAAAGGGGGTTGAGATGTCTGACGAAAGCCATAAGTAGAAAAAAATCAACTCAAACCATGGGCACTGAGATTGTGTTTGAATTTGTTGGCAAGTCATAGTGATTTGGATTAGGCTTGAATCCAATAAACTCATATTAATTGGTCTAAATGTCAACTTGAATCGAAACTTAAAATTAAAATAGAAAAAATAAAAAATAAATAAAAAGTGGGGAGGTGAGAAAGAGGAAGGGAAGGGTTGTACTCAAAGCCTTAATTACCGATAGGATTAAAATTGGATTTGTAGTCATTTCATTCATCAGGTAAATTAGGGTTTAGTATCATTCAATTTTAGTGTAAATCATGTTCCTTGGGAAAAGCATAAAAAGCTAATGATTGTATGGAGAAGGTTCTTGCACACTTCTTCACTCTTCACTCGTTATCTAATGATTGAACACTCTGATTTGACGTGTCTTTTACTTTAATAGCATGCGACAACTTTCTTCTTGTTTTTTTTTTTTTTTTTTTTTTTTGTTTAGCAAACCTAAGCTTTACCAAAATACAAACACTCATCCACCGTCAAAGATATAACGTTGAGAGTGGATCTATCAAATACACACTTTGTGTGATGCAAGAGGGTTTTGAGGGGTCTTCTGTGGTGCCTCCTCTTCTATATAATGGCTATGGGCATTTCGGTTTCTCATCATCAAATTGCAAAATTTTGGTTTCTCATCATCAAATTGCAACATGGCATTGCGAATGATTTTTCCATTTCTATCCTCCTACCTCCCAAATCCCCGACACAGACTCACAGCCCATGGTTTCATACCCCAAAAATGTCTCTCAAAGCACATTTCATGCTTCGCCACTACACCAACATACTCAACCATAGTTCCCAGAAGATTAAGGAACTACAAGCCCAACATCTGGGACTATGATTTCGTGCAGTCACCAGTAAGTGACTGAAAGTCCGGGATCCTAACCCTAGAGGGGGGGTGAATAGGGTGATCTACAAATAATGACTAATTATGAGCAATTTTAATTTCTTTAAAAAATAACTAGTCACGAGTGATGATTTATCAAACAAGATGCGGAAGCTAACGAAAGTAATCACCACAAGCATATATCATCACACAAAGATTTATAGTGGTTCGGCCTCAATGCCTACATCCACTATCGGCTTGTGATCTAACACCCCACCGGATTTCCACTATTTATGCTTTTCAAAAGGCTAAGCAATAACCTTTACAACGATGTTTTTCTAGGCCAAACAACAACCTATCAATGTGCTTTTCTAGGCTAAGCAATAACCTTTACAAGATGCTTTTCAAAGGCTAAGCAATAACCTCTACAATGTGTTTTTCTTAGGCTAAGCAATAACTTTAACAATAGAAAGATTTCTCTCAAAGAAGTGTCTAAACAAACACTCAAAGAGATACAATTTAAGCTCAATACATTTGCCTCTTAAATAGGCCGATATGAACGTTTAAATCAAGATACAAACATACACAAACAATTAGCAAAGGTGTGTGCTCAAAGTGTATGAATGTTTACTTTAATCATTTTCTAAAAGGAAGCTCTCAAATGAATGCTTGATGCATTTGCAAAACTAATGATGATTAAAGTTGTAAGCTAATCACATGAAGAATTCAAACAACTTGGAAAGACATGCTACACAAGTTGTATGAAGTTTAAAGATTAAAAAAGACACATGTGATTGAGACAAGAATGTTTGCAAAACAAGCTAAAATTCCACAGTGATATTGTGTTTGCAAAACATCTCAAATAAAGCTAGAAATCATGCAAATATGAGATTACAAAGAATTAAACATGCATGATTTTAAATGGAATGAAAATCAAAATTAACTTGAAAGATATACATTTTAAATCTCAAACATTTTGATTTCCAATAGGCCTCTAGCTTTCTTAGCTTATTCCTCTTCTTTTGGCTTCAATATGGTTCAAAGGTTTTTCTCCATCAGCCCTTTGAAAGAAGGGAATGAAATGGACTTTCAAACAAAAAACAATCCAACGGCTAGTTGGCTCATTCGACCCCATGACCATGCGGTCGACCGAGTCCAACGGTCATATTGGCCAACGGCTAGTTACTCGGTCAACCTGCCCCTGTGCCCGGTCGACCGAGTACACAGGCCTGAGATGAGTTCCTTCAGTTTTTTGAGAAATTATTTTATGAAAACATGAACTCTAGGCCAATATGTTTTATGCATACTAAAATGATTCTAAAAATGAGAGGTGTATGCAGAACATGAACCTCGATGTCGAACTTCATTTTTCAAAACCATGCACGAAGAACTAGGCTTTCGAAAATACATTTTAAGTTCTAAAACATGCAGGATGAAGTCTTTGAAAATCAAAAGCATTTTTTAGTCTAAGGTCCAGATTTCAAGGTCCAAACTATGATGAATGGGTGTGTGATCAGTTAACGGATAGTGAGAGTGCTTCCATCAAATTAGAAACATACAAAAATCCTAATAGTGACGTGGGGATTAACATCCTTGCTGTTACGCCAAAAAAAAAAAAACAATTCATGACAGATTCTGTCAGGCCAGCATTACCTGAGGCAGAATGGTGTCTCACTATAGTGAGAATGACGCAGATGCCCAGTTTGGTGTGAACTCTTTTAAAGAGTTTGAGGATGAGTGTTATTTTTATTGGAGTTTAATTAGAAGTCTTATGCACAGATTTGGGGCTACTTATTGGATGTTTCTCTTAACCCTAAGTGATATACAAGAAGTAAAATCTCTATCTTAATCTGAGGTTAGAATACCCTAAGAGAGATTTTCTTATTTCTTTAGAGCCATTGAGAGATCGTTCTGAAGGGCTGCTTTAAAAGGTTTTGTTGCTTCTACTCTCTTGTAAAAGATTGATCATCTTGTCTGACAAGGTGCGGGGAAATCAAGTAAGGAAAATTTGAAACCATCGCGATGGAAGAAGATGAGACCTTTGATCATTTTTATGCAAAGCTGAGATTGTCGATTCTGTTTTTATTATGGGGGAAGAAATACCAGAACACAAGATTGTCAAGAAAATTCTAAGGCCTCTACCTTTGAGGTTCGATTCTAAAGTTGATGTTATTGAGGAAAATAAGAATCTGGATACCCTCAAGGTAAATGAACTGGTTGGAAATCTTCAAACGTTTGAAGCAAATCGTTTGAATAAAGGAAAATCAAAAGACAAGGATATATTGCTTTGAAAACCATTTCAGAATCACGAAAGAAGCCTGCAAAGAAAATTGAGTCTAATTCTGAATCTGAGGCTGAAGATGATATGGCTGAGTTTATGAAATGCTTCAAAAAATACATGAAGACAAAACGAGCCAATAGAAAGAATTCCAAATCTGGGAAGAAGGATTTTGCAAAAGGGATAGAGTGTTTTGAGTGTAAGGCTATGGTCACTATGCTAATGAGTGTGCCGACAAGAAAAAGGGTATAAAACAAAAGGCTCTCAACACAACTTAGGATGAAGAATCTTCTAAAGATGAAACAGAAAATGCAAAAGATCATGAGGGTGATCCTTCTAATACAGTGAATGGCAAGTTTGTGGCGTTCATGGCTGCGTCTGTTTCTGACAATGATACTGATGGAGATAATTGTGACGCCCCGGAGTCCCACATCGACTATAGAGAGGAAAGTGAATGGGGTTATATGTAGAGCTTACACACTTACCTTGCATGAGGCCTTTTGATGGGTTGAGGCCCATTAGAAGCAAAACCGTGAGGCCAGTGGGCCAAAGCGGACAATATCATGCATGGGTATGGGTGGGGCGTTACAAATGGTATCAGAGCCGACTCTCGACTAGTTCGAGTGTGGGTCCCCTGCCGTGGTCTGGTGTAAGTGGGCGGGTCTCCATGTGGGCGGGCCAAGAGGGCTGGCAGGCTACCGAGACTGGCAGGCTACTGCACAGGGACGTGCAGCCTGAAGGGGGGTGGATTGTGACGCCCTGGAGTCCCACATCGACTATAGAGAGGAAAGTGAATGGGGTTATATGTAGAGCTTACACCCTTACCTTGCATGAGGCCTTTTGATGGGTTGAGGCCCATTAGAAGCAAAACCGTGAGGCCAGTGGGCCAAAGCGGACAATATCATGCATGGGTATGGGTGGGGCGTTACAAATGGTATCAGAGCCGACTCTCGACTAGTTCGAGTGTGGGTCCCCTGCCGTGGTCTGGTGTAAGTGGGCGGGTCTCTATGTGGGCGGGCCAAGAGGGCTGGCAGGCTACAGAGACTGGCAGGCTACTGCACAGGGACGTGCATCCTTTAAGGGGGGTGGATTGTGACGCCCCGGAGTCCCACATCGACTATGGAGAGGAAAGTGAATGGGGTTATATGTAGAGCTTACACACTTACCTTGCATGAGGCCTTTTGATGGGTTGAGGCCCATTAGAAGCAAAACCGTGAGGCCAGTGGGCCAAAGCGGACAATATCATGCATGGGTATGGGTGGGGCGTTACAATAATGAAGATTAGTCGTCAGAGCAAGAGTAAAATTGGGAAGAATTGTACCATGTTACCTATGCTGATTGTGTCAAGATGACCAAGTATGGCAACAAGATCACTATCAAGTTCAAGGCTGCTCAAGAATAAAATTTTGAACTAAAGGTTGAATTAGAGCAAGCTATTAAACACGTTGATCTCTTGACAAGTTTGGCTGAAAATTTGACTACTGATGGTCAAAAACTTAAGAATACTGAAAAAGAAGTAGTATATCTGAAGCAAGAGATACAAATATTAAAAGCTGAAAATCATGATCTACAAGGAAGATTGAAGATCAATCTGTCTGTGCTTGTAGTTAAATAGGCATCCTTAAACATGATGAACACTAGTTCGAAGACTCTTACAAACATCTTGTGCAATCAGAAGTCTCCTTTTGACAGAAGCGGTTTTGGTTATCATCATTGTGCATCACTTCAAATGCTAAAGGTAAAACAGTTTTTCTTTCAAGTGTTGCACATGGTACTCCACATATTGCACTTTCAAATCATGTGTCGAGTAGCTTCAAGAAAAAGAATGTGTCACGCGCTGCACGCACATCCACTTGTCATCATTGTGGATTACATGGACACAGCCGTCCCCATTGCAAGAAGCTGCAAAGTCTACCTAAGATCAAGCAATGGCGGAAGAATTGTCTCCACCCAAGATGGCTCAAATTTGGGTTAGAAAATTTGATTTGCCTAAGGAGTTTACTCACACTTTCCTGAAAGATCAAACTACACAAGTGTGGGTGGGTGCCTGTAACAAGCCCTGATCAAAGAGGTCAAGCTCCCACCCCCAACGCTGCTACGAAGATACATTCAGGAGGAGTTGCTACTGAGGGGTTATCTTTAGCTTTGTCAAATTATGGACAAAAAAGGGGGAGAAAGGTGACAAATCAAAGGGGAGAATAAGAAATTCAGATTGAGTCAGAGACAATGAAGATCTACATTTGTTGATTGCAAATTTTTAATTTTTGTGCTGTTTGCTCTACATTTGCTGATTGCAAATTTTTTTATTTTTGTGCTATTTCCTCTTTTATTTTTTAAATCGTATTTTGTGTTTCATTGTGGGTAGATCAAATTGTATTCTCTTAGGGAGTTTTGTCCATGAATTGCCAAAGGGGGAGATTGTTAGAATTTTAGTGTTGGCTAAATTCATGGGTTGGACAAAACTTTTGGTCTTTTGAGTTGTAATTTTTTATTTAGAAAATGACTCTGAAGATAGAAGATTGGAAGGGCTTAGAAAAATAAAGTCTGAAAGAATTAGAAGAAGAATGTTGTGAAAGAGAGCTGTAATTCTGGATCAACTAGTAAGGGGTCCGCTTGAGCGACCTTCACATCCACTCGAGCGGACAGAGTCGAATAGCCAATCGCTGAAATAGAGGCTCATCCGCTTGAGCGGATGAAGCATCCGCTCGAGCGGACTAGGCGCAAAGAGTTGGACGAAAATTAGAAGTTAATTTTCTAATTGTGCATGCTCAAACTACTTGTTTTAGTCCTAATCGTCTTAGGCAACCTTAAGCACGTCCCAAGGGCTATTTAAAGGACTCAAGAGCTATTCCAAAGATAACACCTCACCTCTCAAAGTTCTGAGTTAGAGATTATTATTGAGAGAATTCTTCTCTAGAGATTTTTATGAAGTTGTGCTGCCAAGTTCTCTGGTGCCAGTTCCTCTGCATCCTTGTAGAAGATTATCTTCTTTCGAGAAGACTTGAGGAGTCAAGCGCTTGTTTGAATCTGTTGCAATCAACGGTGTGAAGTCGTTGAAGCGTGAAGAGACACGAGGTAACTTCAATCCTTGGGTAAGGGATATCTTGGGAAGAGATCTAAGTTTCTTTAATTACGAGATTCATAGTGTTTTATTTTATCCGGTTTAGATCGGTGGTTTTTCACCCTATTAGGGTTTTCCACCTTAAATTTGGTATCCTTGTGGTGTGTGCTTGTTGATTTTATTTCTGTCGTATATTGTTAATTTCTGTACACTTTTGGGTTGATTGTTTGAGTAGACCAATCTAGAGATCACGGACCCGTAAAAATATTTTCAAAACTTATGAAGAGAATGATGAAAATACTGAGTTTGACAAGCCTGACACTAACAAGGGGAAGTTTATTGCTTTAATGACAACTTTTGATTCTGCTGCTTCCCATGTTTCTTTCGAGGCTGAGATTGATCAAGCTATTGAGTCAGAGGAAGAACCAGATTGGAAAGATGAATATGAAATACTTTTCAAGAAGACCATGAAGATGGTTAAGGTGAATGAAAAAGTTGTTATCAATTGGAAAGTGTTTGAAGAGCATAATGCCTCCTTAAAAGCTGAACTTGCAGATTCACTTGCTAAAGTACAAAAATTGGAGGTTGAAAATATCAAGTTGGCTGACAAATTGACTGCAGAATCACAAAAGTGTGACTTACTTGATTATGATATGAAAACTTTTAAAGCAGAGAATTCTGATCTGAATCGAAGACTCAAGATGGTTCTATCTGAGTTAAATACTGCTAAAGCTTCATTGAATAGGATTAACGCTAGATGAAGAAAATTAGATGACATCCTCTGCAGTCAAAAGGCACACACTAACAAGCATGGCATGGGCTACGTTGATGGAGCATCCACTTCGAATACCAAAGGTACAATTATTTTGTTAAAAATTCGGTTGTTACTAATCATGTTGTTAGTATTGCAATGAAAGCTCCAAAGAAACAGAATGTGTTACATCCTGAATGAGTCCCCACTTGTCATCAGTATGGAATTAAAGAACACATTCGACCCCATTGCAAGCAGCTAATCCTGTTGTTAGTATTGCAATGAAAGCTCCAAAGAAACAGAATGTGTCACGTCCTGAACGAGTCCCCACTTGTTATCATTATGGAATTAAAGAACACATGCGACCCCATTGCAATAAGCTGCAATCTTTACCTAATCAAAGGCAATGGAAAACGCAGAAGGCTGAGCTGAAACGCTATTCGGGTTAAGAAAGAAGACCTACCTTCTGTATTTGTACACACTTTGCTAAAATATTTGAATTTGCAAGTGTGTGTGCCTCAGCTTCATCACCCCAGATCTATAAGATCAACCCCCCACGCTAGTGCTTATACGAAGATCATATTGAGGGGGAGTCAATATGGAGGGGGAGCTACTGCATTCATATTGACAAAAGTTGCATGATGGTATTTGTTTATCAATTATGGACAAATGCAGGGGGAGAAGAATGGAGCTGGGGGAGCTATACAAGCCAAGGCAATCCAAGATCTGCAGAGCTGAATTCTTTTTTTTTTTTTTAAAATTCAATGCATTTTGGATTTTACTTTTGAGTACATCAAATTGTATTGTTCTAGGGGATTTTGTCCTAGAATTTCCAAAAGGGGGAGATTGTTAGGCCAAAAAAAAACAATTCATGACAGATTCCGTCAGGCCAGCATTACCCAAGGCAAAATAGTGTCTCACAATCTCGCTATTGAGAGAATGGCGCAGACGCCCAGTCTGATCCAAACTCTTTTAAAGATTTTGAGGATAAGTGCTATTCTGATTGGAGTTTAATTAGAAGTCTTATGTATGGATTTGGGACTTTTTACTAGGTGTTTCTCTTAACCCAAAGTGATATACAAGAAGTCAACTCTCTCTCTTGATATGAGGTTAGAATACCCTAAGAGAGAATTCTTTATTTATCTAGAGCCATTAAGAGATCGTTCTAAAGGGCTACTGTAGAAGGTTTTGTTGCTTCTACTCTCTTGTAGAAGATTGATCATCTTGTCTGACAAGGTGCGAGGAGAACAAGTAAGAAGAACGGTGCACGGTGGAAGTCGTGTCAGTAGAAGTTCTGTAAAAACAACTAGAGTCCTCAGATCGAGGTACAGACTAAGGTAAAGGAGCTGTGAGTATATGTAGTAATTGTTCGTGAAATCTTGATTTCTAGATCGTGGTTTTTCTCCCTGGAAAGGGTTTCCACGTTATATTTGTGTCTGCCTTCTTGGTAGATTTATTTGCTAGTTCTATCTTGTTTGATTGGTTACATCCGCTGCATTTATTTGATTAATTATACTAGCATCCATTCCTGCAAAACCCTTCACTTACTTGTATGATCTAGTGTTGGGCTTTATTCTATTGTGTTTTTAGGCACACAGGCCTGGCTGTCAAACCCCAACCCAGGATTAACCCAATAGTGTTTGCTTAGTGTGTGCTTAGTCTTAATCGGGTTTAGTTATCGTGGGTTAGAGTGTGATTAGTTTTAGTCATGGTTATAGCTTTGGGGAGTTCGAGAATGTTTAGTGTTAACTAGGCACACTCAGGAAGGCCTGGGTGTACGTGCAAGCATGGGAAGATCGTGTTTGGTTTTGTGTTAATCGTGATTTTCATTTCATTTGATTGGTTTTATGATTGTGTACAACTTTTATGTTTAGCCCGTTTGTGTTTGTAGCCCAGAAACTCAAGTTTTGGACCAAAAGGGTAAAATAGCCTTTTCACACTCAAATCTGGACACAATTTTCGAGATCCCAAAACCATGTCAAAAATATACTTTTCGGAAAATAGATATTTCAAGGATCGTTTTATCCTTCTTCGTCGACTTCATTTGAGGCCCGCAATACCATGTTTTTACTCATGAAAGATTAGCACTTAAGGGACCCACTTGCAAGCACTTAAGCCCTTTTCCCCTCCTTCTCTCTTCATTCCACAAATCTCAGCAATTTTTCTTGACCTAGGGCTGAAAACCCTCTTTTCCTCTTCTTCTTCTCTTCTTGAATGCATGAGCTAGGAGCTTCCAAATGGAATTCTAAAACCATCATCTTCTTCCTCTCAAGCCAAGCTTTTCATTGATGCCATTTTCTTGAAGTTTCTTGGTGGGAAAGATCTTCATTTCCTTCCTCTCTTCTTGTTTGGGCACCCATAGGTAAGAGCTCCAACCCATCTCTTCAATGGAGTTCCTTTTACTCCTAAAGATCATGTTTTCCTAACTTGTAGCACCCATTTCAAAATGGGTTGCTTGGTTGCATTTTTGGGCGAGTTTTTGAATGGGTTTCATGGGATTTTTGTAGTTCTTGGCTTGGCTTTTTGGTTAGGAGTGCTTGAAGAAGAGTCTTGTTATCATTGGCCAAGGCAAGTAATCTATTTAGGTTGTTTGTGCATGTGGATTTATGGATTTGTCATTTGTATTAATGCTTTGTTTTACTAGACTTTCATGTTGTGATCTTACTTTAGAAAATGCAAGCATGACACATAGCTTTCCAAACCTTCAGATCTCATCACTTTTAATTAAGCCTTGCTTTTGTTGAAGTTTGGATTTGTTTTGATAAGAATGGGTTTGAAGGATTATGAAATGGGTTTTTTTTTATGTTAATGGCTTGTTTAAGTTTGAAATAAATGCCCCATTGTGAGCCTTGATAGCATGTTATATTCATGTATCAAATTTGCTAATCAGGTTGGAAAGAATGTAGAAAAGGAAGGGAAGAATGGATGGACCACTGACTGCAGAAATCAGAACTGGGTTCTGTTTCCACAGTTCACGCGGTCGACCAGCCAAGGGGCGCGGTCGACCGGGCACACTGGGTTTGGTCCCAGTTGGATGACCTGCTGCACTGCGGGAATTACTGTTTCCGCAGTTCACGCGGTCGACCGGCCAGGGGGCGCGGTCGACCGGCGACACAGGGTCAGGCTCTTTGGAACCTGACCAAAACACTGTACACTGAATTAAATTTACAACTGCAGGTCGACCGGGCTCACTGTGTACGCGGTCGACCGGCCATGGGCCAGGTCGACCGGCCCAACTGGAATTTCCCCTGTTTAAGAGGATTTTGCCCATTTACATATTCTTTAAAAATTTGAAAACTAGGCTATATTAAGGACTGTAACTGGACATTGTGTGAATGGAACTCCATGATATGTACCAACTTCGGGGACACCAATCCTTGTATTTTAATGATAGAGTTCCAATCACACAAGGGTCAATGAATAGCCTAAGCATGTACTTGATAAAATTATCGTGTTTTGAACGTTGGTTAATACCGCAAGTTATATCGTGTACTCGCTTTGAAGTCAAGTGTTTAAGCTCGTTCTAAGATGTGTTTTCAAGTATTAAATGGGGATCACTTTTATAAGTTGTGAGCATATATATTATGCATTTTGCTAGTCGTGCCTCATCTTGCCGTGACAAGTGATTTCCCCTTTTATTTTCGATATGTTTGAATCGTGTTTTGCGTGTTTTGTGCATTCATGAACTCAAGTGAACACCACAGAGCTTGGACTGCCCTTTCAGTCTGATCCACTGTCTGGGGGTCCTTAAACATGTGAACTAACTGCAGATTAGTCGTGTATTTATTACACATCGTGCATGTCCGGTTCCGCGGCCGGAATCCCGTATTTGTGGGAATCGTGTCGTGTTATACTATGTATATTCGTGCTTGTCGTGCGTGCTTACTCTTTTCATTATAAATGATAGAGAAAGGATGGGCTCTTTGTGGATTTACGATTCATGATATATATATATATGTTATGCATTCATGTTAGTTTGTCTTTGACTTAGAAAAGCGTTTCGTAAGTATTTGTTTTACGTTCAGTAAAGTATTTCTTTATGTTCTCGATTAAACATTGTTTTACATGCTTTCACTTAAAATGATTTCTTGCCAAACCGTCGTGTTTGATGCTTGTATTTTGGTGACCAGGTGTAGGAGGTTATCCCCTTGAGGAGGAGTGCCAGGAGGAGGCTGTTGAGCCTACCTTAGCCCGTGAGTGGCAACCCGACGACGTTATCTAGACGTTAGGACGGGTCATGAGTTCCGATATATCACCATTTTGGGCTTTTATATACTTTTGGTATTGTATTGGCCTATGTTGGCCTCTTATTTTGGGATTTTAATAACTTAACACACTTTGTTAACTTTGTAACTTGAATTATTATGGGAATGCCTAGTTATGTCTTCATTCTGATAATTTAGTCTTGATGACATTATGTTCATATTCTGTCATGATTCAATAAGATGTGATTTGCCACGTGCTTCCGATACTTGATCGTGTGAGTTGGTTGTTCCTCATGTGGTCTTCGGAACCCTCACCGCGGGAACCTGTGGGAGGTTTAATCATCTTACAATCTTACAAATCATCACCATTATGTCGCAGCGGGGCCCAGGCTTTCGGTCCAAGGTCGCGACACTGGCACAAGGCTGGTTTCCTTCCCATAGTTGAATGGGACATGCCTTAAGTACACGACTATGAGCCTAGCCAATGGTGGACACGTGACTTTTTATTTGGTGGTGCGGTATATAATCAAGTGAAGACGTTAAATAATAAAATTGGAATTTTTTTGATATTATCTAAGCGGTTTCTCAAATCACACGGGTGCAAACGCACCTGGATGATAACACTTGGGTTCCCCACTGAGCCTAGCCTAGTCAGACATATTTTAGTAGAAGATACAAAATGGGGTGCGATAGGGGATAGATCTTAGCGGGTCTAAATACTTGGCCCGATAGCTAATTAAGACTATTGGACTTACAATTGCCTGACCTAATAAAATCTATGGGAGCATAAATCTCTACCTCCTCTAGATCAGAGGGAGATACTACTATTTGAAAACATTCCACAATCCTAGATGGGCCACCTGAATGCGTGTCAATCATATTTTTAGCAGTAGGGTGAATAAGACAGGTAGAAAGTGGTTAGGTTTGGCTCATCCATTTTTTTAAGACCTCATTGTTTTATTGCTCTAAAACACTTTTTCTTTTTTTCTTTTTGCTGAGTTGGCTCGGTGGCCAGGGAATTCAAAGTAGATCTGCCCACCCAGGGATCGATCCCTGGGTGGAGCTATGGGAGCAAGCGCCCTATCCACAGGGACAAATCTGTGATTCCTCTCAAAGACCATCATCTTAAATTATAGTGACATGATTATTTTCTTTCTCTTTAAAGCTGAATGTTGGCTGAAAAAAAAAAAAAAAAAACCCGCAATTCTTACCTTAGGAGAAGCCACATCAGCTTCTTAGGGCCCATTTGTGAATGTGTCCTTTTAAAAGCACATAATATTTGCCTTCTCAATAAAATGTGTCTCTTGGGCTACATATGTGCCTTTTCGATAAAATGTGTCTCTTGGGTTACATATGTGCCTTCTCAATAAAATTTGTCTCTTGGGCCCATTTGTATGGATGTGACCCAATTCAAAGGGATGCCTTCCAACTCTATAAATTAAGGTTATTTTTGAAGTTTTGCTATCGTATTAAAATGAGCAGAAATACTTACGATTTTTTTTTAATTTTTTTTAAGATGAGACATATATGCTGGCGTGGATTAAAGGAAGAAAGGTTTGGTTTTCATATTTCTTTGGTTGATTTGAAATTTTTTTATTATTTTGTTAGATTTACATGAAAAGAATATTAATTTTAATATATTATTTACGTCACACGAGACTTAACATGTGCATTGCACAAGGGCTTCATGCTAGTAATAGATGATGACTTGTTCTTTGTTAAAATATGATAACTGCAGTGGGGGTAGGTTTTTGTTTGTGTCGAAAGGTTTGAACTCATCATTAAGCGGTGTTGTGATCTAGGGCTAAGAATCACACAAGATCGAGAAGGTCAAGCACACACCACACAGGTGACAAGACACAAGTTTTACGTGGTTCGTCTTTTGGCCTACGTCCAGGAGAAGACGGACATGCATTTTCACCGTGCACCGGGAGGAATTACTAAACAAAGACTCATGCTCTCTCTATTTATACTCTTAACTCCAAAACCTTGGTACACCCAAAATCCCACTATTAACCTAATAGACCATCCTTATGTTCCCCATAATAGGGGATGTTTTACATAGGCTTTAAGACCTTAGATTTTTTGGGCATTAATGTTTCTGTACACATGTTCCATGTGGAAAGCATAGAAAGCTACATGCATGGACAAAGTTGTTACATAGTTCCTCACTCTTACTCATCCTCTAATGATTGGACAGCTATGCGACGTGTCTTTTACTTTAATGTTGGACTATAAATTTATGGCATGTCGGTGTACATGTGAGGAAAAGCATTCAAAGAAAATATCACATTGCCGTTGCACAAACATCATTTGATTGGGTTAGAAAGGGTTAAAAAAACATAAGTGAGCAATTTTCCATGAAAAGTAGGAGAGAAGGTTCTTGCAGACTTCTTCACGTACTAGTCCTACTCAATATAATCTATTGATAGGACGCTCTGGTTTGACGTATCTTTTACTTTAATAACGATGAGACAATCTTTTATTTAATTTCATAAACCTAACCTTCACCAAAAATAAAAACACATAGCATCCTCAAAGATAACGTTGAGAGAGGATCTATCAAAAACCAAGTTTGGGTGATGTAAGAGGTTTTGAGGGGCCTTCTGCTTTGCCTGCTCTTCTATATATAATGCCTATGGGCATTTCGGTTTCTTATCAGCAAATTGCAACATGGCATTGTAAATGATTGCTCCATCTCTATCCTCCTTCCTCCCAAATCCCAGACACGGACTCGCAGCCCATGGCCTCACACACCAGAAATGTGTCTCAAAGCACATTTCATGCTCCACCACTACACCAACCTACTCAACCACAGTTCCAAGAAGATCAAGGAACTACAAGCCCAGCATCTGGGACTATGATTTTGTGCAGTCACTAGGAAGTGGCTACAAGGTGAGGATTAACATCCTTACTTGTATGATCTGGCATGAGTCCAACCTTAGTAATGCACAACTATGAGTCCAACCTTTTGAAACATACTTCACGATAATGCACAGCTATGAGTCCAACCTTTTGAAACATACTTCACGAGAACATACAAACTGGGGTGAGACAGGGGATAGATTTTGGCAGGCCTAAATATTTAGCCATAGGGAGGTAAATGGGTCACCAATTCTTCAATTACCCTAAGGTTTCGACTTGTTAAAAACCGGGTTTGGATCCTTATTTAGGCCCCAATAAGTAAACGGATCCATATCCGGGTTCTTTTTGGACCCGTGAGCTAAACGGGTCTGAGTTCAATTCCACCTTGGTTGCGACTCGTTGACCCGAGACCTGACATATTACCTCAATTTTCGAGAATCTCTTCTAAAAACTAGATTTTTTCCATAACATTCACTACCTATAGACCCTCCCCTATGCGATTTCAGTTCCATCTTGTCATTAACGGTTTCAATTTTAAAACAAGAACACTGGTTCTGTTGACCTGAACCAGAACTGACCTGTTTACATCCTTGTTTGGCATGCTAGCAAAGACTGTTGGGACTGACAATGACCTGACGTGGTAATGAAATCTATTGGGGCATAAATCTCTACCTCCTCTGGATCAAAGGGAAATGTTGCTATTTGAAAGAATCCACACTACTACATGGCCCACCTGAATGCATTTCAATCATATCTATAGCAGTAGGGTGAATAAGATAGGTACAACTGCTTACCATAAACAAAAGATGGGTGAAGATGGCTCTTCGAAAATGAGATTAAGCAAGTGCTATACACGATATCATCAGACAACACCAGCAGAGAAATGAGGAAAGATCTTCATGCAGTATCAACTCGATTTAGACTTCTTAGACAACATGGGTACAAGGTCTCCACAGGTATATGCTCTCTTATCTCACTAGATAATTGAAATCGTACTAGTATCAAGTATCAACTTATTAGATAGATTATTTCTTTCTCTCTTTTGGTAAAAAAACAAGTTCATTAAAAGCAGCAGAGGAATAAGAGAACTAGAGGAAAAAAAATAAAAAATAAAAACAACCAAAGAACACCCAAACTAGAAAATGAAAGACATCCTAACCCCCGCCACTCCTACAAGTATTTTCCGTAAAATTACATGCAAACGCATTCATGGATCTGGGATATAAGAAACCTCAAAACATTCAAAAGATAAAACCACGGTAGAGATATATATCTTGCAAAATGGGGTCACTAGACCAATCCGAGTTGCCTTTGGTCACACGCGCAACTTCAAGAACAACCATCAAAATATGGACTTTTGAGAAGCCCATTGCCTTTGTTTCAGTCAAGGCCCATAAAATGAACCTCACCTCAACTTCTTTAGACAAATGGCAAAACCATAACCCGCTTTACCCATTAGCTTACTAAAAGAAGCATAAAAAGTATAAAAAAAAAAAAAAAAAGAGCTAACCCCTCAACCACTCTAAAGGGTAAGCTGGAATCCTGAGAACCTTTGCCATCACTTCCCTCTTTTAGTTTAATGGATTTTAAGTCTATGAAAATATTTTTAGCAATGTTTATAGTATTTGTAAGAATCATATCCTTTCCTCTATAAACAAAATCATTTCTACATTTCCAAATGGTCCACCACAAAGTCAGATCCAAGCCTTTAGAGCTGATAAATAAAGGTTTGACTAGACCTATATCAACCTTCTATTTAATCCTTAACACATGCTAAGGTCCTTTCTTAGTTATAATATGAATTTCAATCCCAATTAATTAATCTAACCAATTAACCTAAGTCCAAATAAGAATCAATAACCACAAAAGAAAGGAGACACAAAATTTTTACGTGGAAAACCCAACTTAGGAATAAACCACGCGCGATAGAAACCACTGAAAAGCAAAGCACTATATAACGAAGATTACAAGTGCACTATATAACGAAGATTACAAGTGAACTCACTAGACTTTTGACGCATTTGAAACTCAACCTAAATAACTGTGAAGAACTTGCCGACGACCCGCCGTTCACCCTCCACGTGCTAGCTTGAAACCCACCCTGAATGCCCCTTCAAGGTGCTTGAGAAAATAAGGAAAAAGAAAATATCTTCAGCGCAGTCTCCCTTACAAGATAAGCCCACAAAATCTCTCTTAGACGAATGCTCGATGCTTGAGAGAATTAGATTGCTGAAGTGATTCTTTTGTGGCTGCAATTGGTCTATAAATAGCCCAAGGCTCGTGCACAAGACCTTTTGAAACTCCAATGGAACTCTTAGAAAGGAGTTTGAAAAAAGACAGTATGCAGAGTCTTGATTGGACAAAATTCCTTAGCTCGCTATAACGAGCAGGGTGCTTGTTATAGCGGGACCATGTTCTGCCTACGCCATTTACATAGCTCACTATAGTGAGACAACACTCTGGGAGAGGCCTGATGTCGCGAGAAGAAGCTCCAGAAAGGTCTACTTAAAAGTCTTCTAAAAAATCCAGAAGTCTTCAAGCCTTATCTAAAATATTTAGAAGTTATCTTCCACTATCACAGGGTTACTTCACTGTCCTTTTCTAAATGAAATAGAAATTACAACTCAGTTAGAACTTGAGTTTTGTTCAAAATAGGAGAATTAGCCAACTAGAATTCTAACAATAACTATGATTGGCCTTGAAGAGTCTCGCACTTCCATATATTTATTTTACCACTATGATATTGATCTAAAGGTAACATTATGAGATGAATAGCCCAAATTTGAACCAAACCAAGAGGCCCTGGCATGCTTGCACAAAAATAGAGCATGTTCAATCGATTATTCGACATAAGGGACTATGAATAAGTTTACACAGCTGAATTGCATTGTTTAGGCATTTCCATCCAAACAAGAAAACTCTATGAGGCAGAGGTAACTTTTATAATGCCTTCCATATTATCATTGGTTTGCGCAACTTGATTTCCCCTTCTTATGAGATTGTAAGTAGATTTTGTAGAGAGAACCACGTCTCTTGTATGGGACCAAATTTCATTATTCTGTCTATATTGAGGAAGATAAATTTTTATAATACTATCCACATTTTCATTGAAATTGTTCTTGGTGAAATTAACATTTCATTTTTTATCTTGGTCCCATAGATCACTAACAACAAGGTTTGGGTTATAAACATTTGAATTGGTAATAAACATTTGAATGCGGTTTTCTTAACCCACTCTCACAAGAAATCCAATTACAATTCCAAATTAAAATATTCTTACCAGCTCCTATGATTTTAATCAATGTTCATCAGAATTAATATATTAATCATTGTAGATATATCAATCATTGTTCAAATATTTGGTTTTGAGCCTAGTAAAAACCAAGGCAAGACTATACACACAAAAATAAAGTAACAAACCCAATCATTTTTAAGTGCATGTGAAGGTGCTTTAAATCTTAGTAGTAATCAATTTTTTTAACAGTGATTTGATAAAGGAAGGACTCAAGTCGGCGGTCAAAATCATGGTGGCCCAAGTTCAATCATGCCATGTGGTCCCTAGTTCATGTGATCCAATTTGTAGAAGGCAGCCGAATAATACACGATGGTGTTGTGTATTCCAAAGGAGTTGTCGGATGTGAATTTTGATCCCCCCGGGGAGGGAAATCGCCATTCAACTATATATGCTATTTAATTTTTACATCGAAAATGAGGATTCCGACTACCCTCAAAATCGTCCCATCACGATCGCCAGGCTGTCGGATGTGTATTTTGATCCCCTCGGGGAGGGAAATCGTCATTCAACTATATATGTTATTTAAATTTTTACATCGAAAATGAGGAATCCGACTGCCCACAAAATCGACGGATCACGATCGCCAGCTACGGTAACGGCCGTAACACCGTTCTTCGACGAAAGTCAAAGAAAAATGAATGGGAGAAAATAAATGGGTGGGTTCTTCTTCTCGTCTAATGTGCTGCCGGCAACACACGACGGTTGTCTTGTCACATTGATTTGGGTCTCTTTGGGTCTCTTTAATGTAGGGTCAATTCAGGGTCATGAGTTAAAGTCCAAATAAAGGTTAATCCTCACATAGCAAAATCATAGTATATCCAAGTGAAATAAAATGATTAAATTAAAGAAAATAAAAGGGGGAGGTGCCAAATATTTAAGAAGAGGATCGGCCCCGTTCCCGGGTATCCCCTTCTAATCCCTTGGCAAAATAGGGTTTAAAGGCTGACTTTTCAAATCAAAATGATGATGTAAATGAGACTTTGACTTGTGATTCCTGTGTTTTTTGTGTGCGATACACGAGTGACAAAAAGTGAAAGGCCGATAGGCCATAATTGATTGGAGGTGGCCGATGGGCCGTAATTGATTGAAGGTGGCCGATGGGCCGGTGCTTGTTTTAGGGTGGCCGATGGGCCGTGATTGTTTAAAAATGTGAGTGAAATCACTCATCTCATCTCGTCATTCTCATTCATTCAATTTTAGAAATCAGTTCTTCATTCCCTTTTATTATTAAGTTCGATTAAATATCTGGCACTTGAGGTGGAGGAAGAAACAAAGGAAAAATCTTTTTTTTTTTTTGTTGGTTTTGTAGTTTTTATGGATTTTTGAAATTGGGGCTAGAAGGGCCTAACTAGGGAATTTTTACTTGGATTTACGTGATTAATGTTTTATTACTGATCATCGGATTAACCCTAACCTAAGGTCCTAAACCGCCCACATCAGCTTTCCTGGTCCCTTAGCGGGGCCCTGGAAGAGAGTAGGGCCTAACTTATTTAAATGAAAGAAACTAAAAGTAGTCTAACTTGACTAGGGTGAGACCTAGACCTGAGCCTGTGGTCTGACCTAATCAGTTGAAACTATTACTAAACTTCTAATTCTAATTTATTAATATTTTTGGGTTTTTAAATATCTTTTACTTTGTTTTTGGTCTTTTGGTCTTTTTTTATTATTTTTATTTTGTTTTTGGTTTTATTTATAAAGCCTAAAATCTAATAAACTAATTTTTCCAATCCTAATGAAAGAGGAGAAAAGGAGATAAATTACTATTTTTTTTATTTTAATCTACCAGGCCAATTTAGACTTTTCTAAATAAGCTCCCTGATCCTAAGGAGGAGGAGGAGGAGAAGAAATTAATTAGTAAACCTAACTTAATTATTTTAATTAATCTAATACTTAGAATTCTATTTTTTTGTTCTTTTGTTTCAAAATTAAACTTAACTCTTTTTTTTTATTTTATATATTTTTTTTTGTCGGTGAATTATGCAATCCTAAGTTTTATCTAATACAAAAACTCAACTAAAATTTCAGCTAGGAAATAAGATGCAAATAAATTATATGATGCATGGGCATGTAAGGTGCATGGACATGTTTGGCACATAAATTAGGGATAATTCAAAATAAATCAAGACCCAGAAATAAATAAACTTAAATGCATGGGCAGGTTGAATGCATGGGCCGGCTAAGAACAAATCAAATCAAACTAAAAAAAAAATTGCTAATTTAAATGGATGAGCATATTAGATGCATGAAAAACGAGGCATAAGATAAATGGAGAATTAAGCCTAATAAATTAAAAAAATTAATAAAAACATAATCTCAAATATGCATGTATGGGTTCTGAAATGGGCTCGTAGAAGTGGGTCAGTCTGGATAACTGGGTTGAGAATGTTGGTTTCAAATTGATTGGTGGGTTGGTTTGGAGATATAATAGAGATGCCGAGGGTTACGTGGCCCAGCAGATGGGTGTGCTTAGTGAAGTGCAGGTGGGTGCGCAGGTGTGGAGTGTCCAATGGAGATGAGTGCAGGGTGGCAATGTGCCGGTGTGTGTGTGTGGTGGGTGTAGGCGTGCGGAAGGGTGAGAGGAAGAAAGGAAGAGAGAGAAAATAAGAGAGGGCAGAGAGGGGAGAGGGGGTGAGGTGAGAGCAGAGAGTAGAAAGGGTGAAAGAGAGGGAGAGTAGAAGAAAGGGAGTGGCAGAGAGAGAGAGAAAGAGAGAGAGAGAAAGCAGGCGCAGGGGAAACGGAGGGAGAGAGGGAATGCAGCGCAGGTGGGCGCTGGCCAGGGGACGGAGGAGGAGGAAGGCGAGGGAAGAGGGAGGAGCAGAGGAGGGGAGAAGAGGATGAGGAAGGGCAGGGAGATGGAGAGGAGAGTGCAGTGTGTGCAAGGGCAGGGGGAGAATGCAGAGAGAGATAGAAAAAGAGCAGGAGAGAGATGGAGAGGAGAAGAGAGAATGGCAGAGATAGAGTGGAGGAGAAGGTGGGTACAGCGGTGTTGTAGAGAGGAGGAGAGAGGGAGAGAGAAAGGAGAGAAAAGAGAGGAGAAGGAGGAGAGATGAGGAAGGGCAGGGAGCGGTGAAGGAGAAGAGAATGAGTGGGAGGAGTAAGCAGGGAGTTGGAGAAGAGAAAGGAAGAAAAAAGAAAAAAGAGACGGAAGAGAAAGGAAGACAGGGGAGGGAGAAGAATGAGACAGGAGGAAAGGAAGGGAAAGAGAGGGATGGATGAAAGAGAAAGGAAGGAGAAGATGGGTAGGGATGCAGGTGCAACGGCGTAGGGAAGAAGAGGGAGTAGAAGGAAAGAAAGAAAAGAAAAAGGGGAGTGGTGCGGCAGTAGCGCAGGGGGGAGAAGAAGAAGGAGGGAGAAGGGAGGAAAAAGAAGAAAAGCAGAAGGAGTGCAGTGGGTGCAATGCTGGCGGTGATGTAGGGATGAGATAGGGGAGGAGAAAGGGTACCTGGTTGGGCGTCCGGCGGCGAGAAGGAGGAGGTTGCGCTGGTGGAGAGAAACTCCGCGCGTGGAGCGACTTGCAGAAGAGGAAGAAGAAGTGGGCAACGATCTGGTTCCGGAGTTAGGCTGCGAGAAAGACGGCGAGGGATGGTGCTGGGACGATGAGATGAAGATACGTGAGGGAGAGGATGATGATGAGTCTGAGAGATCTGCGAGATGGGTTCAAGAACGAGAGAGAGGTCGTTGGTGAAGGGGGAGTTGATCTGCGCAGGGATGGAGATAGGGACCGGGAGTTTTGTGAGATGGGCCTCCCTTCTGGGATAGATCATGATGGGGGATAAGATCAGGGGGTTCTGATGAGATGAGATTGAGAGATAGAGATTGAGAGGGAAAGAGATAGAGATGAGGGAGAGTTCTAGCGGAAGAGGGAGTGGGAGAGAGAGATATCAGGGTGGAGGGGAGAGTTCAGATCTCGTGGACTCTCCTCTCCCATGCAGCTGATGGGCCAGGCGATCTGGGCCAAATTGGGTCGGGTCAAGTTTAATTGGTTCAGGTTTGGGTTTCGATTTGGACTGGAGTTTGAGTTTTGAGCTAGAGTTTTAGATGAGTTTGGATTTAGGCTGATGGGCCAAGCCTGGTGGGTTTGGATTTAAAAGAAACTGATTTGGGCCAAAAAAGAATAGGTTCGGACCCAAAAGACCGGGTTATCATTGTCAGGACCCAGGTTTCGTAGATTTTGATCCGTTCGTCAGATTTCGACGTTCTACATATCGTCGGAAAGCTCTCGGCGAGTAGGTCACGATGAACCAACTTTCGGGGCTATCAGAGGTCTAGAAATTGAAGGTGATTTTTTATGTAGGCGCCTTTGGAGTGTGGGCCCGTTGTCATGATTTTTCAATCTGCCCGTCGGATCTCGGAGTTCTATATATGGATAAAAAGCTCTTGACAAGTAGATCGCAGTAAGCCAACTTCCGGGGTGATCGGGAGTCCAAAAATGATAGGTAATATTTGACTCGGGACCTAATTATGACACCATTAAATATGGTGGACTGAATCACCCCTTAGGGTGCCAAAATGAGGTGCCTACACTACATATCGTCGAAAAGCTATCGGAACGTAGAATATTTTGGTCTATACATCATAATGATCAGAGGTCAAGAAAAGGTAGGGATAATTGGATCAACGATCCTAGCCTCTTAATTTATGCTAATCACATCATACTTAGGCAAACTAAATGTAATCTTTCTAGGAACAACCTGAGTATGTTCTATGTAGTCTGGAAGGGGTTTGGATAGTGCTATAGCTCATTTCTTTGTTTGAACAGTGGGTTGGTCTCGAGATCTTGACGTGATTCGGCTTTTCTCTCACAAATTTCTAGAGATTGTCGAACTAAGTCTAAAATTATCAACAAGCATCTTCATCGTCATTAATTAATTTGAACTATGCCATTAACCATTCAATTATGTGTGAAATGGGGGCACCATCATATATGACACGTGTTTAATGCTATCGTAGAGGGCCAAATGAGGTGTCTACAGTATGCCCCTCTTTGGAGAACAACACGTGGAGAGTTGTGCTCCAAAGAAAGTAGACACGCCACTCGTGACTCACGGGAGCTTTTGAGCTCACGGGAGTGGCCACCTATGGATGTATGCAATTGCAAATTCATTCTAAAAGTGAGGTTCACTTTTCTCGGATCAATTCTGATTCAGGGGAAAAAAAGAAAAAGAAGAAGTTATGTGCCTACTGATTTGATTGGAAAGCTGAGATCTATGCCTCGGTGCCCGTGGTATTGCCACGTGGCGGGTTGGGAACTGTGCCCCGATTGTTTAATTTGAAGTGATGGTGGGAACTGTGCTGCAGTGGTCTAAATCAGAAGTTGATCTTTCGATTGGCTAAGTCACTATTAGAGTTTCATTTGTTCTTGCAATAGAGTTTGATTTAATTAGTCATATATAATGTCTTTTGACTTTCATCCACAGTTGAATGCTCAAGGCATAGTTAAAGCTAACTAGCAATAATGGAGATCTTGAAGGCAATCACAAACATAATTCAAGTAACGGAGTGAGGTGCATGTGAGAATGAGATGCATTTTCTTTTGCAAAGTTTTTTTTTTTTTTTCTGAAACTCAAGTATGCATCGAAAGAAGAAGCTAAATCAATGGAAGACGGTCACCAGAATAACTATCACTCTCTAGGGATCTTGGTCTTCACCCAAGCTTAGATGAGAACCTGGGATAGATTCGATCATCATTTCACGCTTATCATGGAGAGTTTGGAGTTACCCGGATTCCATCCTCCAACGTCAAGATTTGAGTCGGCAAACACCACGATTCGTGATAACACGGTATTATGGTCGCCATACCGATTATAAGCACTTAAGGGAGGCCTACGGCGACTCAATTTCCAGACGTGACATGAAATCATAAATATCCTTAGTTAGGTGTACTTACCTTAAGAGCTTTCCGTGAATTTGACAATGGGGATTGCTATTGCGTTATTCCATTGTTTGTTCTTTCGAAATTCATGCCATTCATCTCCATCAGCGTGCTTGAATCACCTTTGGTGTTATCATTTTTGGATTGGAAATCTGCAGTGAACAAACACTAAAAGATTCTGCGCTTCTGTCTGTTAGTACTCAGTTTGGTATTTTGCAGAAGTTATAATTATAATTATATTGACAGAAATGACATGGAATATAAGGCACAATGTTAGATGTATGCGTGATGGGACTAAAATGCGCTTGGCATGACTAGACTCCTTGTGATGGGACAACATTTGGTTCGACAATGTGTGTCGTGCTTTTGTGTGTGTGCCTCTTTAGCTTCCTTTTCCATTTTTTTTTTTTTTTGTTTCTTATTGTTTTTTGTTTTTTTTTTTTTTTTTTTTTAATTTTTTTTTTTTTTTTATGTCTAGTCATCATCTTTACCAATAACTTAGTCTTTCGGGGCAGAAATGGGTGTAGGCGTGTGTAAGACCCCGACCCGAGTGATCCCGATTAGTGCTTAGTTAGTTGCGTTTTAGTCTTGTTTTGTCTTGTGGATTTGGTTTAGTGGTTTAGAATAGCTTTGGAATAGCTTTGGGGTTTTTGAGTACTTTGGTATTAGTGGGGCCCTTTGGGGGTTCCCTTGTTTATGGCCTTTTGTGTGCTTGAGATTTTGTATTGGTTTTCGTGATTTGTATTTCATCCCGATTTACTTATTTTATTATTGCCTTCAACTTTCATGTTGATCCCGTTCCCGTTCGAAACCCCGAAACATGACTTTTCTAGCTCCAAGGGCAAAACAGTACTTTTACTCGAAATCTGTACAAAATTAGTGTTCATCCCGAAACCCGCGAAACATAAACTTTTTAGAAACTAGATATTTCGACGATCATTTCTTCCTTCTTCGTCGATTTCATCCGGAGCCCCGAAAATCACTATTTCAGCCCATATAGGTTTCTTGATGGTGGAGCCCACTTGTTTGGCTTATAAAAGAGAACCCTCCCCCTTCATTTCCTCTTTTTCCAGCAACTCTAACTGAGCCTAGGCTTTATTGGCACCTTCTCTTCTTCTTCTTGCTTCTCCATCATCAAGCACCTCCCAAGCTTGCACCATCATCTCAAGAGATTCCACCATCTTCTTCTCCATTGCAAGGGCTCTCCATAGATACCATTTTGAAGGAAATCCCACCACTCCAAGACTCTCTTCTAGCTTGCATTGCTCCTTTGGAACACCATTTGGTAAGCTCTCTTCCTAATCTCCTAGATTAGTATTCTTCTAGCCTTAGAGAAGCTACATTTTCTTTATTGGAAGCTCTCTCTTCTTCTCCATTGTTTTGACCCATTTTAGGGTTTGTTTTAGGGGTTTTTGGTAGAGCTTGTTTCCTTGACTTGCAAGAGTGCTAGGAGCTATTTTTCAGTGATTTGGGACTTGAGGCAAGTGAATGTTTTGACATTTTTACTTTTGAAAGAGTTTGGTAGAAATGCACTTATGGTTTTACCTAAGGTTTTGATGCATTAATGACTTGTTTAAGTTGGGAATAAATGATCATATTCATGCTTGAAAGCTTGTTTTAATCACATATGATATTGCTAATCAGGTTTGGAAACAATGTAGAAAAGTTTGGAAAAAGGGAATGAACCCCTGCACTGCTGTAACAGAACCTGGGTTCTGTTACGCAGTGTACGCGGTCGACCGGCCAATAGCGCGGTCGACCGGCGACACTGGGACAGACCCCCCCTGCAGAGCAGCTTGCTGAACTGCGGGAGTCCCAGTTCTACAGTGCACGCGGTCGACCGGCCTAGGGCGCGGTCGACCGGCGACACAGGGGTCAGGCTCTCTGGAGCCTGACCAAAACACTGTGCACATTTTAAGTTACAACTCCCGGTCGACCTGGCCCATGGGCGGTCGACCGAGCCACTGTGTACGCGGTCGACCGGCCATGGGCCAGGCCGACCGGCCCAACTGGAACCCTGCAGGAAACTGTCTTCTCCCCTATGATTAAATGGACTTTAGACGGAACTTAGGGACCCTTTTGTGGGCCCATTGGACTTCTTTTGAGGATGGTTGAACCGTCATTCTCCTCACGGTTAATCCGGTCGTATCGGTGCTTAACCTAGTTCAATCTTGAACGGAACGGAACGACGGGATATCCTTTCTTTTATCTAAACGCGAAAATTGGGCTGTTTGGGTATCGCGAACCCGTTTTCCCTTCGACGAATGAGTAGGTTGTAAGGTACTACTAGATTAACATTGTGCTTAGGATCCCATTCCTCTTAGGTTTTGTTTAATTAAAATACGATTAGGGTTTGAATCCCTAAGGTGCATAAAGAGCCCGGAATGTCTCTAAACTCAAGGAGTACCAAGTGATCATCACAATAGACATACGGGGTCCTTATCCACTTGTTTTATATCGAATCCCGATACTTGTCCCGAATTTCAAGAAATGTGATTTATCATTCCCGAAAACATTGGATTTGAACTAGAGCTTTTGCTAGCCCCGACATGCACTTCCCGTTTGAAAAGAATTAGTTCTTTTAAGCACCCCGTCCCGCCCGTTTATTAAAGTGCATTAAACATGATTTGTACATGACTTGTTTTACATGATTTGACCTATGAGTCGGCACCACTAAGCTTGGCTTTCCTTGCCGGTTTGATCGACCGACTTGGAGACCCCTTCCCGTCCCGCCAGCTGCAGTCTTGGATCTCGCTACCCGGTTATTACCGTGGTCTTGTCCCGATACCCGGTTCGCTACCGTGGTCCCGTCCCGTATTGTATTATATATGTATATGTTACTTATGTTGCATCTCCTCACTTCGGTGACTGAGACAACATCCCGATATACTCTTGTCACTTCGGTGATAGAGGATTTAGCTATGTGTGGTTTCCATCTTGTCTGTTTTCCCGTTTCCTTGGTTACCTCACATGTTTTATCTTGCATATGTATTTGGATAAATGTTTATCTTGTTTTATGAAACTAATGCTTTGACAGGTTTAAATGATTTTCAAGGTATTTTCTATATTGCTATGTCTTTTCATTCGTTTGCCAAACCGTCGTGTTTGACACTTGATTTTGGTGCTCAGGTCCCGTTGTTGGTCTCCCCGAGGAGGAGCTCGAGGTTGCGGTTGGCGAACCGCAATGACTAGTTGAGTGGCACGCCGATGATGTCATCTAGACATTCGGGTGCTTGAGTTGCGTAACACCTTTTGGGTTGTAACTAACCATTCTTTTGGGAACTTGATACTGTATTCATTGGCCTTTGTTGGCCTCTATTTTTGGGAACAATGTAATTAAACTACTTTGTTGTAAACCTTAACTTTATTTTGGAGTTATAGCTTTAATGATCATTGCTCATTTTGATACTAGTATGAGACTTGCTTTATTCTTGTATCTTGGACATGAATGTATGATATATAGATTTGCTACACGCTTCCGCACATAAAAGAAATATTCATGTCAATGTGTTATCCTCACCGCGGACACCTGTGGGAAATCGCGTGTACGAGTGGCATCCCTCTTGATGGACTCGTATACGTTTTGTTGGTTTGGTTTCAATAAATTGGAACAATCATACATCATAGTACAACATATTATATCATTCATCACATTAACAGTCCCGATCCCGGATCAGGCCCGCCTTCTTAGTGGGGACCCGGTCCGGGGTCGCGACAGCGTGGTTGGCACCCAGCCTTTCAAAGCACTGCTTTTCCACATTTCGTGTGCAGCAGAGAGCCCCTCTACTCTCCTTTGCATATTTTTCTTCAGTTCCGAACTCCGAATGTGAGAACTTTCAACTCATATTTTATCTGAGTGTGTGGTGTTTCTTGTTTAAGTCGATTATTCAAGTTTGATTAGTTTGTTCGTTTTTAGATTAATTGTTGTAATTATGTTGTTTTATCATGTGTGTTGGTGGGTTTTATCATATTTATGTTAAGGTTTAAGTTCCTAAAACTTTTTATTCATTTTATGTTGTTTTATCATGTATGCTGTTTAAGTCGATTATTCATTTTGTGATTTTTAGGCTGCTGAATTGGACATGGCCCCCTTTCTTTCACTTTTCATTATTTTTACCCAAAAATCTTAAACCCAAGTGGTCCGGTCCTAATTTTGCAAAGAGGATAATTATTGATCAAAGATAGCTTTAGGAGTGGGCTATGGATTAGGTTTGTTCAAATTCTATGTCAAAGACCTCCAAGTTTTCTATCTCCTTTCTTTTTCCTTAAATGAAGTTCTAAGATGTGGAATGAGGTTCGACCATTGACCGTGATGGCCATAGAGGTAATGGATCTTCATAAAAAATGGTGGGGCATGTTCGTTTCAGTCCGAGATGGGGAGAACAATACCTAGTTGGATTTGGCCGAAATTTGGGGAAAAAGGGGATTTTGTGCAATTTGTGGAAATTAATGAAATTAGTTGGTGTGATTGGGTTGGTTGAGTGTTTTAGTTAATTTAGATTCAATTTTTGGTAAAAAAAAATTTATGTGTTCTATTATTTTTTTTGTGGATTTAAGGGGGAAATTTTAATTCTTCATCTTTTATTTTTCTTTTTTTTTTTTTTTTTTTTGTCTTTTTTGTTTTGTGTGTGTTTATATGTGATGTGTGGTGATGGTTGAGTGATGTATTAATGATATGGTCATGGTGTAATGAGGTGAAGTAAAATGGAGTGAGGTGTAGTTGTAAAGACGTGAAGGAGTTTGGAATAGAGTGATGTGTGGAGGAGTGGTAAAGTTTTATTTCCTATGAATGATGTATGCATGCAAACCGTAGAAAATTGGACTTAAGTGTGGCTATGTTGAGTTCGATTAAATATGTGTGTTTCATTATTATCTCCTTGTTGATTTTGTTTATGAGGTGTATTTTAACTTTGTCTTTTAGCTTAGTTGTGGATTAATTGAATTTTAAAATTGGTTTTGTTTAGTTTTAATTTGCTTTTGTTGGTTTCATTTTATTAGCTTGGTTTTAAATGTTGATTTAGGTTTAATTTAAGTTGTTTAGTTTATTATTTTAACATTTATGCTTTGTGTTGTTTTAAGTTTGTCTTGGTTTGTATTGGTTTGTATTGGTTTGGTTTTGAGTTAATTTGTTTGTTTTTTTTTTTTTAATGTGGCCTTAGTTGGTTGGTTTATTCGCTTGTTTATATGTTGCTTTTTTTTTTAGTTGGATTTTTTTATTGTTTTTTGTTATGTCTATTTGTTTTTAAATTAAGTTCATTGTCATTGGTTGGTTGGTGGATTTTATTGATGGTTAATCTGTTGTTTTTGTAAAGAAAACCAAAAAGAGAGTGGAGGGTGTTCTACGACAACCTCGATATATTGAGCTGAGGAAAGCAGCGAATCTACCATTTCATTTTGAATGAGCTGAGGAACCAAAGGTACGTACCCTCCTTCTCTGCTTTTTTGGGTTAAGTCTTTTAATTTACGTTTAAGTTTCACTTTAATTTTAAGTATTTTAGTTTTAAGGTCAAGTTTGGTTTTAATTTTAAATTTGAGTTTGGTTTTAGTTCTTTATTTAGTGAGTTGATTTCTTTTATGGAATTTAATTTGGCAGGTCACTTGGCGTCCTTATCAAGGTGGCTTAGGTGATGAATGATTGCGGTGCCGGAGGGGTGTGATTTATTTCAGATGGACATATGGTTCCACGCACCATAGATTGCTATTAGGCACGTCGTTAACTGGGTCGCACAACAACTAGGGTGTTATAAGGTCATTCCGGTTAATGAGGATATCATGAGTCGGTTGAATTTGGGATGGATCCCTTAAAGATTTAAGAACGAATTATGAGGATCAGGGAATTACATAAGATGTTGGAGGGATTTTCCATACCGGTACATACTCTCAGAGTCATACTCTTACAAGGCCTCCTATTCTATTGGAAATTGTGTAGAAACGATTGAGGCCCTATGCTATTGTTGTTGCAGTAGTTATGATTGGTGTTTGTTATCTATTGGTTTTGATTATTAGTTATTGATCATTGGTGTTGTATATATGATAGAGGGATGTTATTTCTAGGCTCATCTTTGCACTCTGATGTATGTATTATGATGTATATGATGTGCATAGGTGCATGTGACATCCATGATGCAAAAATATGATTCATGACTTGATAGTGGTTGTGATGATTGATGTATGAGTGCCATGGTTGTGTATGATGATCGAATAGACTCCCTTAGGGGCACCGAGAGAACATGTGAAGTGTGTTTTTTTTACCTTATATATGATAGGTTTGTACTCGATGATTCTCTCAGGGTCTGAAAAATAAGGGAAACTTTGGCGAAATCTCTTTATTTTTTTTGAAATTCGTGTGTAAACATGCGAGTCTCACAGAGGGAGCATTAGTAGTTTAGAGTTAATGAAGCAAGATTTCATATAATAAAAAGAGAACAAGCACAATCTCTCATCGATCTAAACTTAGTAAGCAACATAAAATTAAGTTCTCAAACAACGGGGAGTGCCTGAGTATGTGACATTTGTGACCTATGCAACTCTATGTTTCGAAGCATTCACAACATCAGCTATAGATATGAAGGCATATGCTAAAGATAACAGCATTTTGGAATCGCACAACATGTGATATCATAAAAGGGTGTGCATAGCATGCATCTATAATCAAATTCATCATAGGATGTCATAACAGACATAATTTATATCTCCCAAGTTTGATTACTATCACTTTATTCTTTTCAAGTCATGAGGAGTTGTGCACAAGATAATACCCATAAAAAATAAAAAAATGCCCCAACTTGTGGGATGTCTTAGATATGATTGGGGTTGGGTTCCCTGCAAGGCCTCATAAATGAACTTGTTAGTTTAATATTTTTAGGCCCCCTGCATGATGTGGCTAAGGTGGCATTTACTTTCTCGGTAAAAATGTCAGGGGGCCATTTTGGCACTCAAGCTTTGAGAATAAAAAAAAAATTGAATTCATACCTTAGGAGATTTGTTTCTCCTGCATCCAACCAAAAGTCATTAGTAGTAAAAGCGTGCATGAGGTGAAAGTGTGTGGACTAGTGAGTGCTCGTGACAGTTGTGTATGCGATGAAGACCCAGATTGGGAAGCCGTGTGGGATAAACATATAAAAAAATGCCCCAGCATAAGACTAGTGTCTATACATATTGGCTGTGGGGTGAGGGTGTGAAAGTAGATTAGCTTCCCGATCCGTGATTTTCATTGTGGTAGTAATATAGTCTTCCTTAACTATCCTTTGGAGGTTACCCCTCACAGGCCTCCCTTTATAGCTGCTTGGTCTTTTCGGTTGAACTTTGGAGAGCACCTAACCATCTCCGAAACTCATTCGTGAGTTGTGTTCGTGTGTGAGGTGGTGAGTCACCGTGGTACCTTACTGTTGTGGTTCGCGACTACCTCTTGCTTAGTTTACCCGATGAGTGCCTATGTCACTTCGGCGAACCTAATTCTAAAAAAAAATCCTCTCTTTTTTTTTTTTTTTTTTGACATCTGACTGTGCAATGCCTGAGTCCCTTAAGCTTTCTAATCAACCCATGTAACGAGCATTCAGCCAATGACTCCCCAACCAGGTGGCTTTAGGGCACTAGATACATAAATATCCCTACGAGCTTACTGGCTCGAGTTAAAAAGGCTACGAACCCAAACTAGTCATAAGGCCTTTTCTTTTCTTTTCTTTTTTTCTTTCTTTTTTCTGAACAATCAAAAAGCTTTCATGACATAAGCAATCTCACCTACAAACCTTCACATTGGGTGGCTTCAACCGTGCCAAATTTGTGTGGGGCGGACTCGCCATTTTGTGTATTTATAGGTGTTGGTGTGTGTTTGAATTCTAAGTTTGATCAGAGTGCATCTCTTCGGTTCTCCTACGGGATTTCTACAACTACTCTAGGGAGTTAGGAGTGCCATACTCTGCAAGAATCAGGGAAAGGTCGGACTGTGTACCTTTTCAGATACATAGCATTCCATGGATCGGGGAGCTCTTCCCCTTCTGCATTTACTAATCTATATGCATTACCAGAATATACTTCTTTAACTACGTGAGGGCCTTCCCAATTGGGTCGTAACTTACCTCTGGGATGCGGAAGCTGGGATGGTGTGATGCGTTTCAATACGAAATCACCAACTTTGAAGTTTCTTTCTTTGACATGCTTGTCATAGGCTCTGGCGATTTGCTTCCGGTATACTTTTGCATGTTTTGCTGCCTTCATTCTTCTCTCGTCGAGTAAGTCTAGCTGAAGTAGCAATGCTTCTCTCCTCTGTTCTTCTGTCACATCTTCATTTAGCTGGATGCGCAGTGATGGATGAAGGACTTCGAGGGGAATGATTGCTTCCATTCCGTAGGTTAAAGAGTATGGGGGTTTCTCCCGTAGGAGTTTTTATAGAAGTTTTTGGTACACCCACAACGCTTCAACCAAATGGTCTGGCCAATCGTTACCTTTGGCGGTTTGCACGGTCTTCTTGATGATCTTCAATAAGGTCTTGTTGGTTGCTTCGGCCCGACAATTCACTTGGGGATAATATGGGGTAGAATGATGCAATTCTATGTCGTATTCTGTGCACAACTCGTTTATTTGTTGAGATATAAATTGTGAGTCATTGTCTGTTATGAATACCTTGGGGATGCCAAGTCAAGCTATTATGTTCTTTTTAATGAATTTGACTACAGAGGCAGCTTTAATGTTGACATATGCCTTAGTTGTTGTTGTTAATATGAATGCCTCGACAGTTCTTAAATCTTCTAATGTGGTCAACCAAGCTACCCTTTTTAGTACCCACTAGTATATAAACACCTATCCATCATCAACAATTGGTTCTCCTGGGGTAGTCTCGGTTCTGAAGCAAAGGATAAAGTTTCGCTATCTGTCTTATTAGTCCTACTCATGATCTCTTTAAGTCGCAATTGTTCTAGTAAAGGAATTTTGCACTATTGTTGCTCGCCTATGCATTTTATGATGATCAGACAATTATGATTTTATATTGTTTATACCTTTTTTTTGTAATTTTTTATTTTTTTGGGTTTTTAGGGTTTTGTGATTTTTATGGGTTTTTTATTTTTATTTTTACATAATCCTAAGTAATAACTAATTCATTCGGGCCTGCTTGAATTTGCAGCCCTTCATTGGCAAAAAGCCCAGGGTTTGCCTAGTACGATTATGATTTTTCATTGTGTGTGCTAGTGATGTGTTGTGCACTTTGAACATTTTGACTATTCGAAAACGTGCACGTTTAAGACCTTTCGACCTACGTGCTTTTATTAGTGGATTTTTCGTCCGGGTCTTATCATTTTGCTCTCTTCGGAAACAAGAGCGTTGAAATGTTTTAGACCTCCGCCATTTGGGCCTTGGTCTGATGACAATATATCTCACTTGTATTTTATTATGGTGTCTTCTTTGATACTTGTGATTTGTTATTTGTTGTTCAGGTCCTAAAATGGTGCATTTAGTCCATACGTTTTTATTTTGGTTCATCCGGAAACGAGATCATTGAAATATCTTAGACCTCCGCCATTTGGGCCTTGGTCTCATGTTAAAAGGTTTTGTATGTGTCTCCTTCTGTTGATTTCTTTGAGAATGTGGATAAGACTTCACTCGTTGATGCATTAAGATAAGGCTCTTATATTGGAGACCTTTAGTTTGCTCTTGCCGAAAACGAGAGCGTTGAAATGTTTTAGTCCTCCGCCATTTGGGCCTTGGCCTTAAAGAGTTTGAACAATGAAGAGATTTGTAATCTTTGAATGATGATTCCCTATTTTTCCTTGATGATCTCCGGTCTTTTGTTTTCCTAATTGTTTGACCCTCATCTTTTGTGTGAACCATATGATTTTCCTTTTTTCTTCGGGCTTTAGGTTTTGTTGTAGTGCGTCTAGCTTCTTTAAATGTTGTTCGTCCATGTTTTGGAATGAGTGCTCTAAATTTCCTTTGTAACCTAGCAGACTTGCATCGTGAGAGTCTTTGAGCAAGGGCGTAATCTTGAAGTTTTGGTTGTGCCACTACTGGATGGTCATGTGGGCTAGGATTTCCTTTAGTCGTGGGAATTTCTACATTGTTCTTTGGGACTATTGGAATCTTAGGTGGCACATTTGGGTAAGTACCTGAAAGTTCTTCTACAGTCAAATCTCCGAAAGTCTTTCTTAGAGCTTCGGGAGTGGTCTCAATTCTTTCGTGGAAACTAATTGGATCAAACTCTATTTGGCTTTCTAGTTCGGGAATGATCTCTGTTGTTGTGCTTGGATTTTGATCTTTATGGGCAGGGTACCATTCTAGGTGAAGGATTGGAGTTGGATCAACCCTTGGTAGTTGTCTCTTCTCAAAGTATTCTACGTAATCTTGGGTCATTATTACTGGATTGGTCAAGGACGAGCTTGGTAAACCTTTTAAAATACTCTGAAGTCTCAGTCTCGCATTTAAATGGGCCTTAATCAAGGCAAATACATGACTAGGCGCTATCTCATTGTGGAAATTATGCTTGTCCTCTAAGATTGATTTAATTATATCAATATCCTTTGATTTTCTAAGAGGCTTTGACCTATGAGACTCACTAGTCAAAACATCATTTGATTGTGGTTTTTTTTCTATGGTCTTTTCTAATGAGCGGGTAAGACTTATGTGAGGGCTTCCTCGTTGGATTTCAATGGTAGGCCTAACAGTCTCTTGGTGTTGATTCTCCAGTAATGCTTTGGTTTCTATGATAGGTTCAGATGGATTTGCTCGTTTTAGTGGCATACTCGACAAGATTGACTTCTTTGTAATCCCATATTTGAGTTTCTCTATGTCTATTTGCAATTCACTAAACATACTAGGACCGAGAAATTCAACTCCAGATTCTTTTTCATTCTTTCTTGGCTCAATCGGTGTTGGGATGAGTTCAAGATGCGTCAATCTAGGTTTAGGGTGGTCTTGTTCATCATTCGGTTGCATGTTTATTTGTCTTTGGATCATGATTTGGGTTTTGCATGATGGCTTGGGATCCAAGTTCTTTCGTTTGTAACGTGGTCTATGTCTTTTTGTGGTATTCGTCCTAGATTGAGGTTTTGGATCTTGTATGATTTTGTTCATTTGTGTTTGGTGCTTGACTCCAAATGAAGATGGTTTGACTAATCCATGAGTTTCCATACTCGATTCTAAATCATTTGAATCAAATCTAACTGTTTTGTGTGTTTTAGAACTCACGATATCAAAATTTTTAATTAATTCATGCACTCGATCCATTTGATGGTCAAGTATCTTCATTGTCGTCATGAATTCTGATTCTTCGTGTGGGTCATTAGGTTGTACTGTCTCATCTGTCTTCGATTGAATCGTTATGTCTTTTATCTGTTGTGTTGAATGTTCTTCATTTGGTTGTGTTTGGGGTAGCATTTGCGGTTTTAATATTTCTGATTGTATGGTTGTTTGTGATTTATTTAGTTTGTTCATTTGATGCGTAGTGATCTGGGTTTTACCGTCCCAAGGTGTTTCATATTGTTCGTAATCTTCATTAAGCATATCATAAAAGTCCTCAGGAGGCATGTCTTTAAAGATGGAATCATAGATCTTGCTAGAAGATTCAAAAGTTTGGCCATACGGTGGATAATTGGTTACTGCAGGGGCAAAAGTTGTCAAATATGGAGGATCACAGGTCCAATTCTTAAGAACATGATCCGGTGGGCAATTAATTATGGGATATGGTGCATCTATGATTTCCTCGTTTTCGAGTTGATGGAACGGGGCAAAATATGTTCTAAGAATTCGTATCCCCTCTTCTACCTCGTAGCCTTTCCATAATGTTGGGATCTTGATCTCTTCGGTCATAAGTCTTCTTAGAGTTTCTAAGATTAGTCCAAGTTCCCATTCTAGATATTCACCACCTATCAATTGTTCTTCTAGGGGCTTCCCTGTATTTGCATATGGATCATTCTTTGGAGTGATACTCTTAAACCAGTCTAGGTCGGGCAACTCTAGCTTACTTATGTCCACCATCCTGGCAAACTCTTCCTGTATTTGTTTTCGAGATACTTTTGTTTTGCATGGTAAAAATGGATTTTGGGTTTTAGCATTTGTGGGTGAGTTTCTATCTTGGTTTTGATTGGATGTTTGACTAAGTTGGTTAGTCGGAGTGCGAGTGGATTGTTGATATATGATCGTTGGAGATTGAGTTGGTGGATGGGTTGGATTGGATGGCATGGTTGGGTGTGGCTGGAATGGGTCAACGACCATGGCAGGTGGTGTTGTTTGGTTGAATGGTGAGGGTTGGGTGGGGTGATGGCTTTCATTGGATGACGTGGGTTGGAATGGTTGATAGGTCAGATAAGGATACATGGTTATGGAAGGATGGATTAGTTGATTGAATTGATGAGGTTGGATGGTTTGATTGGATCGAATGGTTTGGATTGGTGAGAGAGTTTGATTGGGTGAGATGGTTTGGATGGATTGGTAGGTTTGAACGGGTGAAGGAGTTTGATTGCATGGGATGGTTGGGATGGATTGGTTGGTTTGATTAGGCGAAGGAGCTTGATTGGATGGGATGGTTTGGATGAATTGATAGGTTTGAATGGGTGAAGGACTCTGATTGGGTTGGATGGTTTGGATGGATTGGTAGTCTTGATCAGGATGGATTAGGATTTGGTTTGTCGTTATATACTGTGTATTTTGTATTTAGATTCGTTGATTGTTAAGGTTTAAATTTTAATTTATGTTATGATCAACGTTTTGATTATTTGAATTTGTGTGCTTTGTGTTATGATTTGGTTGAGTGAAATATTGTTGAGTAGGTTGGGAAGTGGTTTGATATGATTGGGGATGATGGATTGGGCCATGGTTTGGCCTCGTGTGTTCGCAAGAGGTGTGGTGATTGTTTAAGTCTTTGTTTGCATAAAAGTGTTGTGTAGATCTAAGGGAAGAAGTTTGAGTTGTTATAGTTTTGTTGGAAAGGTATCTATAATTTTGTGTTTCGTTGTGGTAGTGTTGGTTTATATTCACGTACGAGTTATTTAAGTTTTGAAAATCTTGAGTAGTGTGGTTCATGTAAGATTGGTAATTTGAGTCAAGCATGCATGATGTTTGGGATACAATTGTTCGATGTGGATTTTGATAGGCCATCTTATATTTGATTTCCAAAGCAATTATCATACAATATCATGTAGCACCAAGAGACTTGTTTTTTTTTGGTTAAAAATAGAAGGGAGGGAAGAGGAGAGAGTTTTTTTTTTCTTTTTTTTTTTTGGAGTTTCTTTTTTAAATTTATTTTTATTTTAGTGGTGAAAGGGGAAAGTTTTAACGATGGTTTATTTCATATGTTATAATTAGGGAAGGCTTTAGTAGGCGGTATATTCAGACCTCAGGTTTAACTTCGGACTATACTCATAACAACTCTAAACTGAATGGGACACGGACATCTGATCATTTACCGGATGTTTGTGTCCTAGAATAAAACTCCAGAAAGACCCAAATATTGACCGGAAAACAAAAGAGGTCCCTTCACGATCGCCAGGTTGTTGGCATGGAGATCGTGAGACCTACAAAAGACCCAAATTCATGACAAGACAACAAAAGAAGTCCCATCACAATCGCCAGGCTGTCGGATGTGACTTTTGATCCCCCTGGGGAGGGAAATCGCCATTCAACTATATATGCAATTTAAAATTTTACATCGAAAATGAGGATTTCGACTACCCTCAAAATCGTCCCATCACGATCGCCAGGCTGTCGGATGTGAATTTTGATCCCCCCGGGGAGGGAAATCGCCATTCAACTACATATGCTATTTAAATTTTTACATCGAAAATGAGGATTCCGACTACCCTCAAAATCGTCCCATCACGATCGCCAGGCTGTCGGATGTGTATTTTGATCCCCTCGGGGAGGGAAATCGTCACTCAACTATATATGCTATTTAAATTTTTACATCGAAAATGAGGATTCCGACTACCCTCAAAATCAATGGATCACGATCGCCAGCTACGGTAACGGCCGTAACACCGTTCTTCGACGAAAGTCGAAGAAAAATGAATGGGAGAAAATAAATGGGTGGGTTCTTCTTCTCGTCTAATGTGCTGCCGGCAACACACGACGGTTGTCTTGTCACATTGATTTGGGTCTCTTTGGGTCTCTTTAATGTAGGGTCAATTCAGGGTCATGAGTTAAAGTCCAAATAAAGGTTAATCCTCACATAGCAAAATCATAGTATATCCAAGTGAAATAAAATGATTAAATTAAAGAAAATAAAAGGGGGAGGTGCCAAATATTTAAGAAGAGGATCGGCCCCATTCCCGGGTACCCCCTTCTAATCCCTTGGCAAAATAGGGTTTAAAGGCTGACTTTTCAAATCAAAATGATGATATAAATGAGACTTTGACTTGTGATTCCTGTGTTTTTCGTGTGCGATACACGAGTGACAAAAAGTGAAAGGCCGATGGGCCATAATTGATTGGAGGTGGCCGATGGGCCGTAATTGATTGAAGGTGGCCGATGGGCCGGTGCTTGTTTTAGGGTGGCCGATGGGCCGTGATTGTTTAAAAATGTGTGTGAAATCACTCATCTCATCTCGTCATTCTCATTCATTCAATTTTAGAAATCAGTTCTTCATTCCCTTTTATCATTAAGTTCGATTAAATATCTGGCACTTAAGGTGGAGGAAGAAATAAAGCAAAAATCTTTTTTTTTTTGTTGGTTTTGTAGTTTTTATGGATTTTTGAAATTGGGGCTAGAAGGGCCTAACTAGGGAATTTTTACTTGGATTTACGTGATTAATGCTTTATTACTGATTATCGGATTAACCCTAACCTAAGGTCCTAAACCGCCCACATCAGCTTTCCCGGTCCCTTAGCGGGGCCCTGGAAGAGAGTGGAGCCTAACTTATTTAAATGAAAGAAACTAAAAGTAGTCTAACTTGACTAGGGGGAGACCTAGACCTGAGCCTGTGGTCTGACCTAATCAGTTGAAACTATTACTAAACTTCTAATTCTAATTTATTAATATTTTTGGGTTTTTAAATATCTTTTACTTTGTTTTTGGTCTTTTGGTCTTTTTTTATTATTTTTATTTTGTTTTTGGTTTTATTTATAAAGCCTAAAATCTAATAAACTAATTTTTCCAATCCTAATGAAAGAGGAGAAAAGGAGATAAATTACTATTTTTTTATTTTAATCTACCAGGCCAATTTAGACTTTTCTAAATAAGCTCCCTGATCCTAAGGAGGAGGAGGAGAAGAAATTAATTAGTAAACCTAACTTAATTATTTTAATTAATCTAATACTTAGAATTCTATTTTTTTGTTCTTTTGTTTCAAAATTAAACTTAACTCTTTTTTTTTTTTTTTTTTTGTCGGCGAATTATGCAATCTTAAGTTTTATCTAATACAGAAACTCAACTAAAATTTCAGCTAGGAAATAAGATGCAAATAAATTATATGATGCATGGGCATGTAAGGTGCATGGACATGTTTGGCACATAAATTAGGGATAATTCAAAATAAATCAAGACCCAGAAATAAATAAACTTAAATGCATGGGCAGGTTGAATGCATGGGCCGGCTAAGAACAAATCAAATCAAACTAAAAAAAATGCTAATTTAAATGGATGAGCATATTAGATGCATGAAAAACGAGGCATAAGATAAATGGAGAATTAAGCCTAATAAATAAAAAAAATTAATAATAACATAATCTCAAATATGCATGTATGGGTTCTGTTTGGAAGAATGGGTTCTGAAATGGGCTCGTAGAAGTGGGTCAGTCTGGATAACTGGGTTGAGAATGTTGGTTTCAAATTGATTGGTGGGTTGGTTTGGAGATATAATAGAGATGCTGAGGGTTATGTGGCCCAGCAGATGGGTGTGCTTAGTGAAGTGCAGGTGGGTGCGCAGGTGTGGAGTGTCCAGTGGAGATGAGTGCAGGGAGGCAATGTGCCGGTGTGTGTGTGTGGTGGGTGTAGGCGTGCGGAAGGGTGAGAGGAAGAAAGGAAGAGAGAGAGAAAATAAGAGAGGGCACAGAGGGGAGAGAGGGTGAGATGAGAGCAGAGAGTAGAAAGGGTGAAAGAGAGGGAGAGTAGAAGAAAGGGAGTGGCAGAGAGAGAGAGAGAGAGAGAGAGAGAGAGAGAGAGGAGGCGCAGGGGAAACAGAGGGAGAGAGGGAATGCAGCGCAGGTGGGCGCTGGCCAGGGGACGGTGGAGGAGGAAGGCGAGGGAAGAGTGAGGAGCAGAGGAGGGGAGAAGAGGATGAGGAAGGGCAGGGAGATAGAGAGGAGAGTGCAGTGTGTGCAAGGGCAGGGGGAGAATGCAGAGAGAGATAGAAAAAGAGCAGGAGAGAGATGGAGTGGAGAAGAGAGAATGGCAGAGATAGAGTGGAGGAGAAGGTGGGTACAGCGGTGTTGTAGAGAGGAGGAGAGAGGGAGAGAGAAAGGAGAGAAAAGAGAGGAGAACACTACAACAAACTGCACTTTTCCCGACACTATTTGTCGACGCAGTGAAAATTTGCGTCGCCAAAAGTCTTATTTCCAACGCATATTTGGACTGCATTGGCAAAAGTCACAGAAATTGCTACTTTTACCGATGCAGGCAAGACCATGTCAGCAAAAGCTGTGGTAACCATATTGGCACCAATAAAAAAATCCCCCCAAAAGAGAGGGAAAGTTTTGCCAACGCATGTTTTTCTAAAGCCGACGCAATAATGCGTTGGCAATTATCTTGCGTATTGGCGATGCACAGGTGTGCGTTGGGAAAGCTCTGAGTTTTTATTCACACCATTGCCGACGCATGAGTTACGTCTGCAAAGCCCCATCTATGACAAACTTACCTCTCTCGACACGATTTTCCAACGTAGTTAAAATTTGTGTCGGCAAAAGTCACGGAGAATTGTTACTACTTTACCGATGCAATTAAGACCGAATTGGCAAAAGCTATTGAAAACCTTTCCCGACACTATTTTCCGATGCAATGAAAATTTACGTTGGTAAAAATCTTATTTCCGATGCATATTTGGACTGCGTTGGCAAAACTCACAAAAAATTTCTATTTTTACCGGCGCAAGTAAGTCTGTGTTGGCAAAAGTTGTGGAAATTAAGTTGACAATTATTTTGCCTATTGGCGATGCACAAGTCTGCGTTGGGAAAGCTCTAACTTCTTATCTGCACCATTGGCAACGCACGATTTGCATCCACAAAGCCCCATTTAGTAAAATAAATAAATTTTGGCCAAAATAATCTGAGCACACCGTTTTTAACTCTTTGATTTATTCCCAATCCTCTGACGTTTTCAATTCTTTGATTTATTCCTAACCCTCTGCCAAAGCTGGGTCCACTAAAATTCAATTTCTTATTAACTTATAGCGACAACCATAACAAAGCTTGCCGGTAAAAAAAAGTTTCAACGACAGCCCCAGCGTTTGGGAGGAAAGTTTTGACTCTTTCCGTCTAACTTTTAACATCAGCCAATATTTTTTAGGGCAGAATGTAGCCCTTGTTAGAAGTTATTAATAGCGGCAAACATAAGCGGCCCTCGCTAAAAGTTAAAAATTATATATTTACAAAACCCTAAATTTATAAATTAATCTTTTATTTCCCTCATTTTTCCTCCATATATTTCTTTTGTTTCCCTCGTTTTTCCTCATCTCTACGGTTTCTCTCATTCTCTTTTGGAAAGTGCTTCACTCTGTTGCCCGAGACCTTGCCGATCAGAACACCACCGGAGAAGAGGACCACTACAATCAAACCGAGATTCGCTTCTCGTCAAGGTATAATCTCTATTTGGGCATTTGAGGATTTAGGGTTTTGTAGTTTTGGATTTTGAAGATTTAGGTTTTTCTATCTTTCATCTCATCTCTGTAGCATGTATTTATGTATCATTATCATCACCGGAACCTATATTTCAGAATCCTGAGCCAGCGAGCCTCGACCCCTTGCCATCTCTTGGTTGCCAAGCCCCCACTCCAATAAGGTACGAACTCTGCTAAATCAGACTCCTTTTGTTTTCTTTTTTGTGTTTTTTTTTTCTATTTCTAAACCAGATTCCTGATTGGAAAGAAGGAATAACGACAATGGAATATAAATCAGTTAGTCCGAGAATAATTAGTAATAGCTTAGTAGACAGTTGTTCACAACAGTGAATGAAATCAACTGAATAGAATTACTGAAAGTAATCTAAAAGAAATTAAAATTCACTTACTGTTTGAAGGTAGAAAAACAGTAGAAATTTAGAGAAGGGGGTTGATCAAGGCTAGTGTTTAACACTATGTCCTTAAGACAAATTTCGCCCTCGCTAAGGTGCTAACGAGCTTCAGCAGCGTCTGTCTCCCAGGATACAATGATCGATCTCACAACAGTTGCAGCACTACAAACTGTGTGATTGGCGAACCAACAGTGCAACAGAACTCTCTCTGAACTCAGATGACTCGAATGATGCAATGCAGCATCAGTGGATTGGATGAGCAAAAGAGATGAACAAGATGCATATTTATAGCTTGCCCCGCCCCGCCCCGCCCCGCCCCGGACTTAGTTGTTTGATGGTCACATCTTAGTACCACCCCTGAAACTTGAAGCGTAATCAGAACATGATTTGGAACATGAACAGTGGATTCATGTTAGAATTGGACCTGAATTCGAATCCAAGACGTTGAATTGCTAATTGGATCCAAGTAATACCTGAGTCCTATTTATTTACAGCCTAATTATCTGATGGTCATTAGTCAACTTACAAATACTACTGCATGCCTCATCACATGTCCAGTTCCTACCCTGTGGGGCAAAAATTAGTCAAACTAAACTTTGAGTCTACTTTGTAACACTTGATCTCCCTTGCATTATCGAAAAAAACATTACAGTAGTTGACGATCGATTATAAATGCGCATATAATTTTGATAAAGTAAAGAAATGAACGAAGCAAAAGAGTAGACCTACAGGCAGTCCATTTGTAAGGGATGCCTGTCAAATTCGCGTGCATGGCCCTCTGTACGTTGAGCCTATTGAAGTATTTCTCTACATAGTTCTCTGTACATGGATCATATCCATACACACGCCCACGCAGGAGGATGTTCTTCAGCCTCCACGATCGATTAGTACTCATATCGGAGGGCATTGCACATGAAGGTGTATAGAAACTGTACTAATCAATGTTGCCAAATTCATGGTTCATTGCATAGTTTATGGCATGGTCGCAAGCTGGGGTGTTGGATGTTCCTGTAAAGTTACAAAGGGAGTGAATGGACTGGTATGTTGCATCAGAAATAATGGCATGGCTCCACCAGTAAGTTACTGTTCCGATGCTGTCATACTGGTTGTCTATCACTGCATTCCCCACCTGTATTTCTCCATTATACAATACAACACAAAAATCAGATACATATTTGTATCATAGGCTTTGATTCAAAATTTTTAGAAAAGTAACTATGACCATTTCCTTTTCTTCATCTTTTATAGTGATGGGGTCCCGTTCTAGCATGAGAAAAACATTCTCTCCCAAGTGGGGCCCACTTGCCATAGATGGCAGTAGGAGAGGGTCTTTGTCTGACCTAGGTTTGTACAAAACATAGTAACCAAATGATCATTTTAATACTAGATTTAAAGCTCTTGGAATAGCAATTTTGAACTGTTTGATGAACAAGTCCTGTTTGTTTTGTTTAATTGAAGTCCTAGGAATTTGATTTTGTATTTCAATGAGTTGTTAAAAATGAAGAATCAATCAAATATGAATATAAAAAAATGACCATCAAAATAACCATTCCTTTTAATGGATACTGAATCAAGGGAAGATGGGAACTGAATACCCATCAATCACTCTAGTAATTCAAATCTTAAGAAAGCCAATGCCCCATCTACATCACTACCTTATAATCCTTCACAGGTCATCTCATATCCTTCATGCACCACCTCTTAAATAATCCTCCAGTGAAGATCATTGACCATGAGTTCCTATTATTTTATTATCCACAAAAAACTGGTCCTTGGTTTTCACCTTTTTTTAATAATCAAATCAGTTTGGTAAGTGTCAGGTTTGGATGCCAATTCACATGAAAGTGAAGGGATGGTGAGTATAAAGGATCATTTAGGCACCACAAGTTAGATAAGATGCATGATTAGCATTAATAGTAGTTGATATGAAAGACAAGCAGAAATGGTGCCTAAAGGAGATAGAGATAAGTGTATGACAATTTCTAAAAGATTATTTGATAGTATCAATATTACTGCGTTGATTACAGAAGTTTTTACTTACAGGGAATCCCTTAAGATTGATGAAAGGATTAGAAGAAACTTTGTTGTTATCATGGATTTTCTTTGCTAATTGGGGAACGTAGTGTCCTACAAAAATATGTGAGAAAGGTCGGGAAATTGTATGAATACCACATACAAATGCTTGAATGATTGTCTATCCTTAACTAATTCAACAAACCTGCATAACTCTCTCCAGCAATGTAAAAATCTCTTTGCCTGTACCGTGGAAACCTTTCAAACCATCTTAAAAGAAATATCAGAGCATCCCTAGCTGCTTGCATGAACAAGAAAAAAAAAAAAAGGCGGAATAAGAAGAAGATTGGCAACTCTGATCTTTTGAAGAACTCTGAAAAACCAAATCTTTTTGGACAACTTGATTGAATTGACCTATTCACTCATCGCCAGATTCTTTAAGATTTGAGCTGGTATTTGTATATGAGAAGGCCACACCGGCTGGTGATTCAAGAAAGAGAATATTTGCCTCTAAAAGAAGAAAGGTAAACAAAAAAAGTTTGTTATTCACATATTCAAACAAAGTGTTAGCAAGCTTAATTGGTTTATAAGGCCTTGAAGAATACTTAGGCCTGGCACAGCCCGTTCACTTATTGGGTTAAAAGACCAGGCAAGGCCCAGCCCAGGGGTTCGAGCAAGTGTTAAAACAACCCAAGGAGTTGACTCAACTTGAAAGTCATCAAAGTAACTCGGATAGGTCTCACATGGTCCTAATCCAGATTTGGTGAGACCCATTTTACTTTTCTCTATTGAGTCAAATTGACCCAAAATGAGCTTGAAAGCTATGCTTAAAACAGAGCCTAATGCAAGTTGAGCCATTGTGGCCCAACCCAGTACCAGCTGGATTTACAGGAGATGGTTGTTTGTTCTCATTCTTACCTCTGTTCTAAGAGTACTTGTTGAGGTATATGTTTGAACCAGTTTTGTTGACCCGAAATGGGCCGATCTCTTTTGAAGCACCAGTTTTTATTTATTTTTTTCTTCTATCAGTTTGATGAAAGCATGCTATTAATTTGTGTGGATATCTTGTTTAGATTTCTCTGCTAAGAAGACTAGATATGGACAAGACTTGGACGACACTGGATAGTAAAAAAAAGATGGCAAGACTTGGTCAAGAATATCAGAGAGGAGTGAAGACATTTATTGATTTTGCAAAGGCGAATGCGGGGGAGGCTACTCAGATTTATTGCCCGTGTAGGGTTTGTTTGAACAGTCGTAGGCATGACTTTGCTACTGTGAAATTTCATATTCTCCATATGGGTATACAAGAGTCCTACAAGACTTGGATCTACCATGGAGAAAAAACACCTCTAGTGAATGAAGTAGTCGAACCAGGACATGAGGATATTGATAGTGACTATAAGGATCGAGATGAATATCTAGAAATGATGCACGGCCATTACATGGGAACTTACATTGAGGCTGAGACCATCCACAGTAACGCTATACGTCACTTCGAAAGGATTTTGGATGCTTCTCAACGCCCTTTGTACCCTGGTTGCTCTCCAGATAACACTCTGTTAGACTTTGTTGTTAAGACGATAGAGCAGAAGGTTGAGGGAAAGTGGAGCAACAAGTCGTTCAACAATTTGATGCAAATACAGAGGGTCGTTCTGCCATATGATAACTTGGTTCCTGAGTCTATTTATGTTGCGAAGAAGATACTGCGTGACTTGGGATTGGGATACGACCACATTGATGCTTGTGAGAATGATTACGCCCTGTTTTGGAAGGAGAATGCAGGTCTGGATAAATGCCCAGTATTCAAGGAGTCCAGATATAGAGTCATTGTTGTGAAGGGCAAGAAGATACCTCATAAAGTGTTGCGGTACTTCCCATTGACACCGAGGTTACGGAGACTCTACATGTCCCGAAAGACTGCTGAGCACATGAGATGGCATAGTGACAAACGCATAGATGACGGGATATGTAGGCATCCGGCCGATTGTGATGAATGGAAGGATTTTGACAAGGAGAATCCGGATTTTTCCGCAGAGACACGTAACATAAGGCTGGGGCTAGCCTCTGATGGTTTCAACCCTTTCGGGGACATGAACACTTCCTACAGTATGTGGCTTGTCATACTTATGCTGTACAACTTGCCACCCTGGATGTGCATGAAGGAGCCATTCTTCATTATGTCATTGCTTATTCCGGGTCCGCGTTAACCTGGGAATGATATCGATGTTAATCTCCGACCCATGATTGATTAGTTGAAGGAGTTGTGGGAGAAAGGTGTTGAAACTTAACGATGCCTACAGCAAACAGACCTTCAATATGCGTGTGGCTATGTTGTAGACCATAAACGACTTTCCAGCATATGGTAACTTGTCTAGGTGGACCACGAAAGGTTACATGGCTTGTCCCCCTTGTAATGATGAATTCTTAGCGGTTAAGTTGAAAAGGAAGGTTGGTTACACAGGCCATCGAGCTTACTTGCCAAAGAACCACACCTGGCGACGCCTTAAGGACTTTAATGGTAAGAATGAGAACCGGGTGAAGTCATTGGAGTTACCGTCATGCAAAAGGTACAAGCACAATTGGATCGGTTGCCAGATACAAGGTTTGGGAAGCACTTTATGAACAAGAAAAGACCTCGTGATCCTGATGAATTGAGCTGGAAGAAGAAAAGCATTTTTTATGAGCTTCCGTATTTTAAGAAACTAAAGGTTGGACACAACATTGATGTCATGCACGTAGAGAAGAATATATGTGAAAGTCACCTTGGCACAATGTTGGGCATGGACAAGGGGAACTAGGACACCGAGTATGCCCGTGTGGATTTGGTAGATATGAATATTAGGCCGGAATTGCATCTACGTAGTAGAAGCAATGGACGGGGAAATGAGAAACCCCCTGCTTCATACACATTAACCCCAAAGGAGAGAAATGGTTTTTATGAATATCTGAAATCGATCAAGTACCCAAATGGGTACGCTGCGAATCTACCGAGGTGTGTGACCTCGAAGAACGGGAAATTAGAGGGACTGAAAAGTCATGATTGCCATGTTCTTCTGCACGTCTTCTTCCGATCGGCATGCGTGGGTATGAGAACAAAGAGATATGCACAACACTATTTGAGCTGGGCAGCTTCTTCGAGGACATTTGCTCGAAGACATTAAGACGGAGGAACTTGGAAGTACTTGAGAAAAAGATAGTACTCATATTGTGTAAGTTGGAAAGGATTTTTCCTCCGGCATTTTTTGATGTGATGGTCCATTTGGCAGTTCACTTGTCGCACGAGGCCATGCTTGCCGGACCGGTGCAATATCGATGGATGTATCCAATTGAGAGGTGATTACATTACCCATCTTTATATTGGTGATTAGTGTAACTGTATTTTAGTTTATTAATCTTAATTGTTGATCGCTATGTCTACAGGTTTCTTGGAACCCTTAAACGATACGTAACCAATCGAGCTCGGCCAAAAGGTTCGATCGCCGAGGCATACATTGCCAAAGAGAGTGTTAATTTTATCAAGAGGTACCAAAAGGGAGAAGTTCTGGAAGAACGGAATGACGATGGGGGCGAACGAGGCCCGGGGTTGGACGTCTGCACCCAAAGCGTCTGTCCCTTTGCTCCTATCACGAGGTCTCTCAACGTGTCACATAGGGAACGCAACTTGGCCCATTGGTTTGTGTTGTATAACACTCCTGAGGTCATACCTTATCTAGAGTAAGTGGTTCATTTTAACTAATCCTAACATGTGAATTTCTTTATCTCCCTATGTGTCACTAATATCACTGTTTGTCACTAATCCCTTGAGAAGGGAGCACAAGAGGCAAGTGCACGTGCCTGGGGGACGCAACAGTACTAATATACAATGGGAAGAGTTCTCTGGATGGTTCAAAAATTGTTGTGATCTAGGGCTTACGAGAAGAAATGAATCACGCAAAAGAAGACAAGAGATTTACGTGGTTCCATTTTTGGCCTACGTCTACGGGAAAACGGGAGAATCACTATGCAATCAGAAGAGGTTGTACATCCTAGAGACCCTGAGTCTCTATTTATAATATCAGCCCCAAACCCTACTACACCCAAACCCTACTTCTAATCACAGTACAACTTGGGCAATCTAGGAGCCCGGTTAACCAAGATTTACTAATTTCTATTGAGCCATATTAATTAACAAATCTCCACTTTGGCGAATATTGAAGCTGATCCTCATGCACAAAATACGTCTCACTGTCTCCACCTACCCCTGAGGGCACTCAGGTACTGATCACATTGATCAAGTCCAAGTAATGCTTGAACTTGACTGCTGGAATAGTCTTGGTCATCATGTTTGCTGGATTCTCCGTCGTAGTAATCTTAGCTATTGCAATAGTACCCTCGGCGATGACATCTCGAATGAAGTGTGCCCTAACATCAATGTGTTTGGTCTTTTCATGATACTTAGGATTGTGTGTCAGATCGATCGCACTTTGACTATCATAGAAAACAATTGTTAGCTTTTGTTCCAATCCTAGATCGCCAACCAAGCCTGTCAGCCAAATAGCTTCCTTCACTGCCTCTGTAGCTGCCATATATTCTGCTTCAGTAGTAGACAAGACAGCTTTGGATTGCAATGCTGCCTTCCAACTAATGGCACTGCTAGCAAAAGTGAAGACATAACCTGTCAAGGACCTTCTTCTGTCTAAATCTCAAGCAAAATCTGAATCAACATATAGAATAACACTTCCAGAAGTGTTGTTGCTTCTATCATACACTATCCCAACATCAGTAGTACCTCTCAAGTAACGGAGTATCCATTTCACTGCCTACCAATGGGCCTTCCCGGGGTTATCCATGTATCTGCTAACTACACTAACCGCATGAGAAATATCTGACCTCGTGCAAACCATGGCATACATGATACTCCCAACTGCACTAGCAGATGGAACACGAGACATGTGCTCCACCTCTTCCTCAGTTTGTGGTGACAAAGCAGCGGGAAGTTTGAAATGGGTTGCCAATGGAGTGTTTACAGGTTTCAAACTTTGCGTACCAAAGCGCTTTAGAACCTTCTCAAGGTACCCCTTTTGTGACAAATACAATTTGCCCGCTTTCCGGTCCCTTCGAATCTCCATTCCAAGAATTTTCTTTGCAGCACCTAAATCCTTCATCTCAAATTCACCATTTAACTGAGCCTTTAACCTGTTGATCTCAGACATGTCCTTTGCAGCAATCAACATGTCATCAACATATAATAGCAAATAGACATACGAGCCATTTGAGTGCTTCTTGTGATAGACACAATTGTCATATGCACTTCTGCAATAACTGTTTCCAACCATAAAGGTGTCAAAACGCTTGTACCACTGCCTAGGAGACTGCTTCAGGCTATACAACGATTTCTTTAGCAAACATACGTGGTCTTCCTTTCCATGAATTTCAAACCCCTCTGGTTGATGCATATAAATCTGTTCATCTAACTCGCCATGTAAAAATGCAGTCTTGACATCAAGCTGCTCCAGTTCTAAATCGACTTTAGCAGCCATAGCAAGTAACACCCGGATAGAACTATGCTTCACCACAGGAGAGAACACTTTATTGAAGTCAACTCCCTCCCTCTGAATATAGCCTTTTGCAACCAGCCGTGCTTTGAACCTAGTATCTTCCACCCCTGGAGTTCCTTCCTTTTTCTTAAAGACTCATTTGCAACCAACAATCTTCTGGCCTTTCAAAGGTTTCACCAGCTCCCAAGTTTGATTCTTGTGAAGAGATTCAATCTCCTCACCCACGGCTACAACCCATCTTGCTGATTCTTTGCTAGTGACGGCATCCCGATATGTAACCGGCTCTGACTCAATACTCTCAGCTGTATTAAGAGCGTAGGCAACAATATCTTCATACCCGTATCTCTGAGGTTGCTTAATCTGCCCCCTCTCTCTGTCCCTGGTAAGCATGTAACACAGCTTCCGCCCAGAACTTCCTAGGTAACCTTGCATTGGAGAGAATGCACCGGGTCTTTTCTAGAATAGTCCTGTTCATCGGTTCTGCAACTCCGTTCTGTTGCAGTGTATTTCTGACTGTGCGATGTCTCACAATCCCTTCAATCTTACAGAACTCATTAAAAACACTATTACAGAATTCCAAGCCATTGTCAGTTCTCAAGCGCTTGATTTGTTTACCTGTCTGCTTCTCAATCATAGCCTTCCATTGCTTGAACTGTGCAAAAGCTTCATGTTTGTGCTTTAAGATATACACCAGACCTTCCAAGAATAGTCATTAATAAAGGTCAACATGTATAAACCACCACCAAGAGACGGAACACGAGAGGGACCCCAAACATTAGAGTGGATGTAATCCAAAATACCTTTGGTCTGATGAACAGCTGTCCTGAACTTGACCCTACACTGCTTTCTGAAGACACAATGCTCACAGAAGTCCAGCTTTCCAGTTCTCTGACCACACAGCAAACCTTGTTTAGTCAACTCATCCATACCCCTCTCACTCATATGCCCAAGTCGCATATGCCATAACTTGGCAGTATCTGAATCTGAATCTGAGGACGACACAAGTGCAGCACCTGTAATTGTACTACCCTGAAGAAAGTAAAGGCCATTTTGCTTCTGTCCCTTCATCACTACAAGAGCACCCTTCGAAATTCTCATAACTCCACCTCCAGCTTTGTAGGTACAACCGTTGGAGTCAAGCGTTCCCAAGGAAACCAGATTTTTCTTCAACTCAGGAATATGCCTAACATCTGACAAAGTTCTCACAATACCGTTATACATCTTAATTTTGATTGCACCTATCCCAACAACCTTACAGGCTGCATTATTTCCCATAAGCACTTTACCACCATCAATAGATTGATAATCGGTAAACCAATCTCTGTAAGGACACATATGATAGGAACATCCTGAGTCAAGAATCCACTCAGTAGCTAAGCTACCAACAGTAACCGAAAGAACTTCTACACCATCAGAATTATTCTCTGCAACTTCGGTTGCAACTCCGGCAAGTTCTCCAGAATCAGTTTTCTCCTTCCCTTTACGCTCTGAACAATCTTTTCTAAAGTGCCCTTCCTTGTGACATTTGAAGCAATTGAATTTTCTAGTTTTTGATTTGGACCTAGATCGGCCTCTTCTATTCTGCTCTTTCTTCTCTGTTCTGCCACGCGCTACCAAACCCCCACCAGAATTGTCAGTGTTTTCAGTGACAACCTTTTTCTTCAACTCTTTAGAGTTTAAGGCCGACTCAACATCTTCTTTAGAAAGAGTTTCTCTACCATACATCATGGTATCAACAAAGTTGTCATACGAGGGTGGCAAAGAGCATAGCAACATGATGGCTTGGTCCTCATCATCAATTTGAACATCAATGTTTTCAAGATCCATTACAGCTTTCATAAAAGAATCAAGGTGGGTTTGAACAGACGTACCTTCCTGCATTTGTAAGGTGAACAATCACTTTTTCAGGTACAAAGCGATTCGTGAGAGACTTCGTGATGTACAAGTTCTCCTGCTTCTGCCATATGCCAGCAGTAGTTTTCTCCTAGGCAACCTTTTGCAGTACACTATCGCTCAGAAACAACAGGATCTGACCGTATGCCTTCTCCAGCAACTCATCCTTTTCATCATCTGACAGTTTGTCAGACAAAGTATTCTTCCCTTTTAAAGCTTTCTGCAACCCATTCTGAACCAGCAATGCGTGCATCTTCAAACGCCGTAGACCGAAGTCATTGTTTCCGTCGAATTTTTCAATCTCGAATTTAGCAGCCATTCCGTGAATCTTTCACTACACCTATGTAGATCTCCTCGAGACGAGTCCGCAGGCTCAAACGGATCTCAGATCAGACTCCGGATCGTCAAGATATCGCAAAAACAGTTTCAGATGTCGATTTAGTCAAATTGCCTTTGACCGTACCGCGCTGACGTATTGCAGACGTCAGTGACTGTACCAGCGCTTCTCTTTGGTTCTGGGCTTCTTCCAACGGGTCGGACTGACCTGGACTTGACCCGACCTGGACTGTCTGGCTAATGGGCTTCTTCTGCAAATGGGTCAGACTTGACCCGACCTGGCCCGCGTCTGGACTCAACCCAGAAATCCCTTCTTCTTCCTCTTTCGTTCTGGTTTTGGTTCAGCAAACAGAACCTTTTTCCCTTCTTCTTCAGTGACGAACGACGGGACAGTGAGTCGAGCTTTCGATCCCGGCGACACGCAGCAGCGGCGGCGGCGACAACTTCGGCAGTTTTTTTTCACGGCGAGTGGGGACCCAGCCGAAAAACAGAAAAAAAAAAAAAAAACGCAGAAGTCGCAGAACCTGATCTCGCCCTTCGTTCCTTGTTCTCTTTGATCAGCACCGGGACTTTTGAACACTGACCCGTCCGATTTCTTTCTCTAAAATCCAAGTCTGATCTGACGTCCACCCTTCTTCGATCAAACCCTCTGAGATCCAATCCTTTAGATTTCTTCCGATCACTCCAAATAGCTCTGATACCAGTTTATTGTGATCTAGGGCTTACGAGAAGAAATCAATCACGCACAAGAAGACAAGAGATTTACGTGGTTCGGCTTTTGGCCTACGTCCACGGGAAAACGGGAGAATCACTATGCAATCAGAAGAGGTTATACATCCTAGAGACCCTGAGTCTCTATTTATAATATCAGCCCCAAACCCTATTACACCCAAACCCTACTTCTAATCACAGTACAACTTGGGCAATCTAGGAGCCCGGTTAACCAAGATTTGCTAATTTCTATTGAGCCATATTAATTAACAAAAATCATGTACGTACGATAAATTCACAATAAATTTTGTCAACCCGAAACATTAAGCACTTGTGTAACCTAATTTATATGTTTCATGCTCTATTAATTAATGTGGATGAATCAACTGAGATCTCAACGGTCTCAATATGCAACCGATGAACTGTGGGCATTGGTAAATGGTCTAAATTGTCTGGTGCATCAATATTCGGGTTGTATGGTCAATGGTGTCTGTTTCCTCACTAGAGATCGCGACAACTGTCATAAGAGCCAGAATAGTGGGTTGGTTGTTGAGGGGGAACACAGTGGCGAAATAATTGACTTTTTTGGTTACGTGTCCAACATATTTGAATTGTCATACATTAATGGTTCTAAAGTGGTTTTGTTCAAATGTGAGTGGAATAATACCGGGCGTAAAGATAGAATACATATCGATGCACATGTCACAAGCGTTGATGTTAGGGGTCGGTGGTATGAGGAGGATCCATTTGCCTTGCCAAATCAGGTAAATCAGGTCTTCTACGTCAATGATACCAAATTAGGCCCAAATTGGAAAGTCGTGGAACGTGTCAAGCATCGAGGAATTTGGGATTTGCCAAAGTGAGATGAAGATAGTGGACAAAATGTGACAAATGAGCCTTACCAACAGGAAGAAACCAATGAAAGTGTCTCCGTCCCTGTTCAAGAGGAATTTTCCTTTCCTTACACTGATGGACCCGATTCTTCCCTCTCTCCCGCTGGCCTCCGCCCCGGGTCTTTCGGGGTACGGCGGAGGGGAGGAGAAGAAAAGACAAAGGGTTTCAACATCTTTTTTTTTTTTGTACGGGTATGCCAATTTCACTTTTCTACTTGGAATTTAGAAACGGTGATCCGAAGATCCACCTTCACAAGTAGAAAGGGGAAATGAAACTTTTTCTAGTTTTCCATTGCACACATATTTTAAGAAAAGAGACAAAGGGTTTTTTTTTGAATGCCGTGAAAGGCGATTTCATTTGTTGCCGTGAAAGGCGATTTTGCCGTAAAAGGCGATTTACAAGTCTCATCCATTATGAAAGACAAGAATTGTGATTTTTGTCTCTAAAAGAAAAATAAAGTACAATAGAAATCAAGAAAAGGAATCTGACTTCTCATTCGATTGTGGGGACACGTTCAGATCGACGGTCGCGAGTCATGTATGGGCTCCTCCGTCGTCCATGCAGATGAGAACACGATGCTTGGATTCTTGGCTCGGCTTTCTAACCTCAGATTTTTAAAGAATAAAGACCAAGAGAAGGTCTTATATCCGATAAAAAGCTAAGTAAACGGGCTGAAAAGCCACGTTTTAGCCATGTTGGTAGAAGAAGGGAGGTCCTTGGGGGGTGGCCCCCCAAGGGTGCTTCAATCACCTTTTGGTGGTCTTTGCAGCAGAGTTGCAGGGCTTCTAGATTTTTTGTCTTCTTCGGGGGGAAAGCGAGAGCTAGATCCGGATAGCACTAGCCTTGTTTCCCTTTGGAATGCCCTCCTATTTATAGGCCTTTGGTAGCCATTTAGGAGGGTTTATGAGCATTGAATGCATTAATACTCATAATGGGAGGAGTTACAAGTTTTAAAGCATTTGTTTTGTAACTCCTTTTTCCTTGAATCTGATTGGCCGATGGAGAATAATGAGCTTTTAATTGCCTTTAATCCCCATCATGGGAGGAGTTTCATGGCTTTAATGCCATAAATCCTTTGACTTGTAACTCCCATTTGCTTGCTTTTGATTGGGCCGTCCAAAATAATGAGTTAATGACGGCATTAACTTGTCATAAAACGGGTCATTTAACTTCATTAATTGGTCGCCAAGTCGCTCGAAGAGTCGCGGGCCGCGCCGCGTCTTTTGGAATTCTTCTTACGATGACCGCCGGTGGATCCACATGTTGTTTGATGTCGGATGGCGATGCAATTTTAAACATTGATCAATGTCAACGTGCCGGCAACATCTGTCCTGTCGATTTCACGATCGGGCGGGCAGAAAGTGTGCTTTCTTTGTCGGCCGGTTGGCGAATTTGAGGCATCTAATGATCATCCAATGACTTCGGCGTCGAATCCGTGATGTTTGACGAAGATCGACGGATTTCATGCACGAAAAATCAGATTTTGGAAAAATCAGAGGGGCCAATCAACTCGAAACGCGAAAAGGACCCAAAAAAGGGTCTTCCGGCGAAATTTTGGGTCGCCGGAATTCCATGGTCGCCGGCGACCATGGGCCTTGGGCCCGTTTTTCGGTCGCCGTCCGATCGCCGTTTCTTCGCCGTTTTTCGATCTTTTTTCATTCTTTTTTCTTCTGATTTTTTCCTGACATTTCCCCTCATTTATTGGCCTGGTTCTCTTGAAGAAAACCCGACGAGAAGCCACGCAAATCGGAGCACAAAGTTTCCTATTTTTCTGGAAAGCCGAAGACTTTGTTGTGCGGTTTTGCCGATTTTTTGTCAAGCATTGAAACTAGGCCAAACGATGTCGGAATGACCTGAAATTCGACGTGGAGCTTCTTGAGCATTAGATAGGACCAACCATAGGCTTTGGTTTGAGTTTTGAAGCCTTTTGGGGCCCCGCAAACGCTTGCCTTAATTTCGCCATGAGAGAAATGCCGAGCTTTGACTTGTGGTCAACCGATGTCCGATTGACCTGAAATTTGACAGGGAGCCTCCTGAGTAGTAAGTAAGACCAACCATGGGCTTTAGTTTGAGTTTTGAAGCCTTTTGGGGTCCCGCAAATGCTCGCCTTGATTTCACCTCGAGGAAAATACCGAGCTTTGAAACTAGGCCAAACGATGTCCGTTTGACCTAAAATTTGACAGGGGACCTATTGGAGTCATTTTGAGATGATCCATTAGCTCCAATTTGAATGCCATGATTCCGGGATGCTCCGCCGCCGGTAGACCTGTTTTTGCTTCCTGAGAGTTGATGAAGGGTCAAACGTCGTCCGTTTGACCTGAAATTTGGCTGGGGGCCTTTTGGAGGTATTTTGAGACCATCCGTAGGCTCTGATCGAAGTTTTAAAGTCTTCGACACTGTCGCTGCTGGGAGCTCTTGTCTGGCTGTCGGAGGAGTGAAGTTAGGCCAAATGATGTCGAAATGGCCCGAAACTTCATGTGTATCCTTCTTTTGGCTGCTTTGAAGGATCTTGCAGTTTTTGTTTGATTCTGACAAGATCTGGTGCTTGAAGTGGCGCCTTCCTATTTATGGCAGGATGTGGCTCCATGTAGCATTTGGTGTTGAAGGGATATAGTGACATTTTTGGTGTCAACATACACTAGGGATGACATTGAACCAGAGATCATCCTTGAGGATAATGAACCAACAGATGGCCGTGATGAACCCATTGCCGATAACGGTGATAATGAGGATGATACATTGGCAGAATACATAAATGAAGATGAAACTGATCAGTCCGAGGCTGATATTGATTCTGATATGGAATATGATATGTAAACTTGTTTTTTTTTTTTTTTTTTTTTCATGTGTGTGGACAAGTATTGTAATGTTATGAATTCATTATTTTACCTATCAGTCCGGATTTTAATGTGTTTATTTATATATAAGTTGTTCCTCCCGCATGTGTGTTCTAAGCATATATGTTTTATTTTATGTCTATTTGTTAATCATAGCAGCTAAAAATGCCTCCCAAAAGAAAAATTTATGTCAAGCCCGGAGCATTGACCCAAGAGAAAAATTCTTACGGGGCAAATCGAAATAGTAACATTCAAAGGAAAATCCCCAGATTAAAGGAGCTGGGTGCACGGCCATTGGAACAAGCACTTGAAGGTCCAGCGCGACGTCGGGTCTCGCCTGAAGAAGAAGATGATGAGGTCAACATGGAGTATAGGCCATCCAGGAGTGAGGAAGAGTCGAGTTCCTCGAGTGAAGATGACTTGGAAGATGAGGTAATAGTACTGTAAGTGTGGTAGATCAGTAATGTAACATGTTATTATATGGGTCATCGAACATCTTTCAATTATGTGACTTATTTTTTATTTATATATGCTCATTGATTGTGTTATTCAGTTCGCAAACATGGCTGGTCAAGGGAAACAAAGACACCGCAGTGCAGTCAGTTAGTCACAGCGTGCTGCCAGTCAGTCTATGGTCCCAGAGCGTGCTCCAAGTTAGTCTACGGTCCCAGAGCATGCTGCCAGTCAGTCTATAGTCCCAGAGCATGCTATTAGTCAGTCTATGGATAGTAGCGTTGGTAAGTAATATTGGACCCTATTATATTCCAAACTTCATTTGTTTATGTTTAAAGTAACACTTTACTTTCTTTTTTATGGTTGTAGCATCAACGGGGCTAGAGAAGAGGTGGTGGGCCCGGCGTTAGAGAAGAGGATGAAGGCTCTTGGTGTTAAGTTGAATGTTCCATTGGGCGAAGTATCGGGGGCATTCGAGGGTGCAAATGCCTCCACATTCGCGGTTGAGCTAGGTAGTCATGTCCGGAGGATTGCACCTTATGACAAACCAACATGGGCTAAGGTTGATGAAGGGACCAGGGAGGCAGTCTACATGGCAGCTGAGGTAATAAAACGAACTTTGACTTGCTATTCCATATGCTTTGAATCGTGTTGCATTGAATCCTGTCATTCATGCTTCTGGATCCAGTGATGTAGGAGGGGTGGTTTTTTGGTTTTTTCCCTTTGGCACTCATGTAGATAATTACTTGAAATTATTTGATGGATGTGGAATTTGATCTGTTTTTTTGCCTTTTAAATGCATCATTGTTTATTACTCAACTTATGGAGTTTGAAATGACAGCAAAAGTTTGACTTTGGCAACTGGAAGGCCGACTAGGCCGTGAAAATGGTCGTCCAGAAACTTGCCATGCATATATATAGGGAGTTCAGGTCCGAGCTTCACATTAAGTATAAGCAATTATTGGGAGAGGGACATGATCCAAGGCAGTACGCACCGGATCCATAGAGGGTGGACTGGTGGATATGGATGATAGAGCATAAATGGGAGACACCTGAGTGGAAAGTAACTAAATCCATTGTTATGTTCCCTCGAGCTTTTTCTAAATAAGCTAACTACATTATTTTTTTTATTTGTAATTTGCAGCTTCAGTCACAGAGGAATTCAATGAGCCGGAAGCAAGTGAAGACTACTCATACCTCTAGCTCTCAATTGTTTGCACAGCGGTTGTCAATCACGCCTGCTGAGGAAGGTCCTTCCTCCCAAGCGGAATTATACCGGCAACAACACTGGAGTAAGAAGCAGAACAAGTGGATCACACCTCATGCTGAAGCAACATATGTGAGTTATTGAAAATTCATTAGTATGTCATACTTTATATAATGGCATTTACATATATTATAAGTTTATATATATTCTTTGAGAATGCAGCAAAGGTTGGAGTTAGGACTGTCGCAGTCTGAGGTGAGCGGCTCCCCAGTGGCACAGCAACAATTGATAGAGGAGGTGCTACGGAAGAGGGTCGCAAGGAGGTAAGGGTACTGCTCGAGAGGCCCAGCATCAATATCAAGCAGTGCTGCGGTGGCGACTGAGGTGAGCAGCTTACGGCAGCAGCTATCCGAGTCACAGAGAGTACAAGAGGAGTTGCGGCGACAGTATGAAGAGTCGCAAAAGGCACAAGAGGAATTGCGGCGACAGCGTGAAGAGCCACAGAATGGATAAGAGGATTTGCGGCGTCAGCAGGAAGTGATGCAAGATCAGGTAGCTACACAAGCGAGTCAAATTCAGATGCTGCTCCAGCGATTCGGCTTAGGCGGTCTGGGCTCCATGGGAAGCTAGAGATCTATTGAGGTGAGTTCAGTTGCATGGTTATACTTGTTATTTCGCTTTTTAGTTTCATATGATTTCAGGTTTTACATCTGAGTGCGGGAACTCCTATGTGCCAGAACAAAGTTTTAAATCACAATTTATTTCGTAATTAATTAGGTTATGGGAGATTTCCCTTTTTTTCTCAGCATGCTTTTAGATTTCTTTACTATTTAATACTATTCGTCCCTTGCCTTTTATTATAATGTTTTCTGTTGTTTAGTTGAATGTTCTGAACATCCATGATTCAGGTTGTTATGAGAACTTTGACCAGTTGTTTCTATTCATTTATCTAGCGGACCAAACTAGTTGTAGATCGACAGTAACAACAAAAAGAAACCAAGAGACGAAAAACAATCCCATGACATAACCAAGTGACACAGGACCTTAATTTAGCTCCATAGATAGATGGGACTGCTGGGCATAACTTGTTTAGAATATACAAGTAGAACACTTAAGCCAACTGATGGGATGAGGCTCAAATGTTCATTAGAATATATACAGAAACAAGCATGGGCTCACATGCTGCTGAACAATGAGTGGTTACAAAGGTTATACATCTATTCTCACGCATGATGCCTCCAGTACTCTGGAACTTCTTTCACATGTTGGTACTAGTCAATAAACTATTCATTGCCAAAATGTAAAAGAAGTTCAAGAGTCGTGGTAATAATCAGTGAACTCTCGAACGAGAAAAGAAGTCAGTACGGTAATAATCAATAAACTCTAATATTCAAATTTTAATTATAATAAAGAGTAAACTCTTGAACTAAAAAAGAAGTCAGTATGCTCAATAAGCAAGAACAGAATAAAAAACAAAGTGCTAATCATGCGATATGCTTTCGTTTTATTTTCTCTCTTTCTATTTTAGTATTTTCTTGGTGTATACAAAAGGTATACAACTTATCTACTAGGCCCACCGTCAGATCCGTCATATACTCTTATCAATCTACAAAAACTACCGAGAGAGAGAAAGAGAGAGAGATATTAAAACCAAACTAAAAGATGAAAGCAGATCGCTACCTTCCAAGATGATAGTGACATAGTGCCAAGAGCCCTACATCCTACAAACAAGGACTTATTTACCCCTCTCTAGTTGAACTAGGAGACTGGGATATCTTAGCTGTCTAATACTTATTACTGTTGAGTTTTTATGTGTTTTGTTTAGATTTCTTCTGTTCAATAGTGGTAAAATAATGGATGTAAAAGCAATAAAAAAGTTGTTATTTCCTGAAACTCAACACAAACCTAATGGTGATTGCGCACATTCCTTTTGATCTACTGGTTTTAGAGAGATGAAATGTATTAAAATGAACCGAGGCACTAAATGGTTAAACCATAGGAGCCTACTTTTGAATCCTAATTAAAAACCTTTCGGGTGTATGAAAAAGAAAAAAAAAAAAAAAACCTCTTAAAAAGGTTTCAGCCATTATTCAAGCTGGGCATTTAGCAGTCACTAATATAGCACGGTTTGCATGTGATTTGTGCCGATTTCCCTTCATTATTGCTACGTATTTGATGGGTTTGATATGATGTTCGACATATTTATGTTGTAAAGAGCTTGAATCACCCATCTTGTGGTTGTGGATCCGACCAAAATAAGTTATGTTAGATATAGTGTCAACTACACTATATTAGATATGAGTTACATCTAAGTCTTAAATAAAGTCAGTTTGAACTTTGAATGTTTGAATTTGAGTAAGCTTTTACATCTCAATCTTTTTTGTATAGATTGGAATCTCTCTCAATAAAATAACGACAAATTTTGAGTAAAATATACCTTGAGTTCACATCAGTGCTTACTTCTCTGTCATGGTACCAGTGTGTACTGAGTACTGTCTCTTTAACCACATCAAGGCCTCGAATTTTTATCAACATGGCTTGTGCTATGATATATGAGTTAATTCTCATTAATTGTTATCTCAAAATCAGTTCAGAAAACAAAAGAACCACGCGTAGTTTATCACTCATTTCAACAATTATAAGTCCAATTCATCTTCAAACCTTGTAAGAGGAACCTTTATAAGAGTTCATGTGCATAGTTTTATATATTTTAAGCATGGAAATATATACAAAGTTGTAGTAATTAAATTGATTCAATGATATGACCAAGTGTCTGATGCTTCAATTCCACTAGAGGTCATTTTTCATAAAATAAAATAATGAGTGTGGCTCGATCTTAAAGCTTGAGCTGAGCCTTCATGAAATCATCTTGAGCTGAACTAAGTAAGGCCTTGCTCAAACTAACCTTATTTTTGGATAAGCCATAGATGATAGAACTGGCATTTTTTTTTTTTTTTTTTTTGATTCATTATGTTTTGGGGTTGTTTGTGGTGATTGAATGGATATTGATTTGTTCAATGTGCAAGAATCTTGATTTATCTAATCAATTCCTAGAATAAGTAGTTGTAGTAGTATCTGATTTGTTGATCATACTGTCTAGGAATGAGTATACTATGGCTCTGATAGTTCTTATTAGACAAAGTATCTGGAATAGGGTGGCTGAAATATCCTAGTGACTGATATGTGGTGCCTGATTTGAAGTTTTCAATAAGCATATAGATTATGGAAATGTTGTGGACGTTGGAGAAAACAAGTGAATAAAAGTCCCCAATATACAAATAAACATGAACTGTGCACAGTTTTCTCTCATTTTCTCTACCTTTCTCCTCATTTAACAGATGCTTAAAGAAAATATACTAGTAGCCAGGTTTTGTTTCCATTCCATTATCTTGAGTTACCATGTTATGAGATTATGAGGTTAAGGTTGATTTGGCAAATGTCTGATGGGAGTTTAGACTCCTTCTGCTGATGTTTTTGCTACTCTCCATGGGAAGCGAGAGGAGCCGTCATTGTCTATCTTTGATGTTATTGTTGAGGACTCATCAAGCCAATTCTAGTTTATAGGGCTAGGCATGATAATGATGATGGGAACTTTGAACGTTGACCCTTTTATCAGGTGTTTATATGCTTGTTTGAATGATGTTCTTAAATTTGAAAGGCTTGGCTGATATCAGCAAGTTTTTCAATTTATCATGTTTCAGGCTCAAGGATTTCCTAGATAGACTATCCAACATAGGCATCTGATGAGTTTTTAAAATTACCACATTCTGATATCATAGGCTTCTTGGAATAGATTATCCAACTTGGGCACTCTTTCCATCTATGTTGTATGTCTTTGTCTGTACACAAACATGTGTGGACGTATGGATCTATAAAATAATGATTTTGGAAACTGTTTCATCATTGGGATTCATTATATTTTAGTTGTTATTTATGAATTTTAGGATGCATTTGTGCATCCATTCAACATTAACATCCATTCAACATTATTGTCATATGGATATTGCAAATTGATTATATAAAAGTATTATGCTAATTTAATATTGTCTCATTATCCCAAGATCTTTTTTGGAGTGAATGCTTTGCCTTGCAAGTATTTATTGATACTTGTATTCTGATGGTGTTCTTCATTGGTTTTGCAGATTGATTTTGGATTTTATTGTGCTGCCTGCGGGCTCTTAGGGATTACCCTTTTTATTTTGATCACAAACATTTGTATATGTTAAAGATTTTTAGAAATTTGTATTTTAGAGATTTTTGGGTTTATTTTGGTTTATGAATGTAGGATATTTGGTTGTGGATGTTTTTTTCCATTTGTTAATGAATCTATTTTAAATTGAGCTGTGTATCAAGTTTGGTGGTTTGAACATGTATTGAGACTTTTATTTGTGGTATACAAGGATAAATGAAAATCTCATTTAAAAAAAATTATAATAATCTTTCCCGACACACCAGCGTGCGTTGCAATAAAAAAATATATATTATAACATTTCCCAACATGATTTGTGCATCGGTAAAGTTGCAATTCCCAATGCTTTAGCTCAAAGATATAGCGCATTTCCAACGCATTGGTTGCGTCGGCAAAGGATTTCCAACGCATTGGTAGCGTCGGCTATTTCATGCATTCCTAACGCATTGGTAGTGTCGGCTATTTCATGAATTCCCAACGCTTAATCATCGTCGGCCATTACCACGAATTTCCAACGCACAACGAGCATCGTCCATTACCAAGAATTTCCAACGCACTACAAGCATTGGTCATTACTATGAATTCCCAACGTGCCGTCAGCGTCGGCCATTACTAGGAACTCCCAACGCACTACCAACGTCGGCGTTTATTTTGCTAACGCCGGTACTGTGTTGGGAAATATGGTTTTCGAATCAGGAAAGTTGGACTTTTGCCGACGCACATCTCCCTGCAGACGTATCGGCCGGCGCTGCAATGCGTTGGCAATTGTACAGGGATATGCCGACGCAGTTAAAATAGCGTTGGCTATGGATTTGGCTACACATGCCTGCCGACGCGCAGCCAACGCACTAAAATGCATTGGAAAATCTTTTGCCGACGCAAAACCTACCTTTCCAGACGCGATAACTGCATTGGCAAAACTGTATTTTGTTGTAGTGCCGGTTTTGTCCATAACCGAATGAATTAGCCAACTAAAACTCTTACAGTGTGGCCACCTTGCTGCGATATTAGCCTAGGTTGTGCCTTGACAAAAAAAATAGGTTTGATTTGACTAAATTAGTTATTGATGTATTGGTAAGGGCATACTCCTTTAGAAGTCTCATAATGAGTTTGCGAGAGTAATTAGTGCTATGCTCTTCTTTACAGTAACCTTTAGCTTTAGGTAACCCCGTAATGCGATAAAAGTTGAGATAATTCTCTATAGGTACTCATACAATTTTTATTGACTAAAATATTTACGACGGTATAATATCGCTTACCATATTTTTGCGATTTCACAACTTTTTAGTTATGTGATATTGCATAAACGCTCTCCCGTTGTTGGATTAAAATAAGAATATATCTATGTGATATTTCGATACCTCAATATTAAGGGTATTTTAGTCCATAAAATTTCATGAGTACTTATAGAGAACTATTTCAACTTTTGTCACCAGGAGGAGTTATTAATGGCCCTTATTGTACGGGCAAAAACCCAAAAAAATGCAATATTAAAAAAGGACTAAATTTGGGTGGAACCAAAATTGGAACTTGGGTTAACTCCAAAACTCAGGCTCGGACACAAATCTAGATCTTTTTCCCACACACAGGGACGGGGCCAAGTGGGGTTGAGAGGCGGGAGTTGCTACCCCAACTTTTCTTGGCGGGAGTTGCTACCCCAACTTTTCTTCTTTTTCTTTTTGTTTGTATTTTTAGTTCTAAATATTTCACACAAGCTACTTACCGAGAACTATCAAAGGCTATTTACAAAGTACAAAAAAAATAAATTGTTAACCTTAACTAGAAAACAAAATCACATCAAAACTGTAATATAGTACATCATAATCACATTAAGAATTGAAAAGCTACTTAAATAATAAATCTAACCTAATCCTAATCACGATTTTATCCGAGCTCATCAAATAACACATATCGAGCTCAATATTGGGCAGTTTGTATGGGATGTGCCCCAATTAACGTGAGGAAATCATTTCTATGGGCTCCTCCTCTTGGAGTGCTGAAAATTAAGATTGATGGTGTTGTGAGAAGTAAATCAGGGCTGTCGGGTTTTGGAGGTGTGCTTTCTAATAGCAAGGGTAAGGTCTTATTTACATTTTCCAAGCTTATGGGTATTCTGTTAGACATGAATGGTCCTCAAGACCACATGTGCAACATTGTTAGGACCCACAATTTGAGCCCACTAATTTAAGTTACTTTCCACTTTTTAGTTTTTGTTTTTACTAAGTTTATCTTGGATTCAATTTTAGTAAGCCCAATCAAATATGACTCTTGTTGACTGATTTGAGGGAATTAAGAAAACTTACCTTTATTAGATTTCTTTGATGGGAAGAAATCTCTCTAGGGCTTATCTATATATATGGTTTTCCTGTCCTTTCTCTTGACCTACGAAATCTGAAAAGTACCTATCAACTTCATGCATATTGGAGTGGGTGATAAGGGAGATAGGAGAAAACCCTATTTGAGAAAGGAGATCCGCTCATCATCAAGATCATGGCGTGAGGTATACTTTTATATTTTAAGATCATATATTGTTTAATGCAAAAATCTAGATCCATAGGTTTGATATTTATTACAAACCATATCAGATCTATCATATTCATGATTCTAATGACGCAAAGTTCCTAGCAATTTTGGAAGCACTTCGCTACTTTTTAAGATTCTTTCATAGTTCCCATATTGTTGATGGTGATTCTCCTAATACAATCACAAGGGTGTCTAATTAGAAGGCCAACCCTTTAACAAAATCCGGGTTTTATCGGCCTCCATTAATGCTGTTTTCAATCATGAGCTTAGGTTGGCTAATTATATGTCTGATATAGTAGCCACGGAGGGTTGAGAGGGTTTCACTTGGGAGAGTATTTGTAAGACCCCGACCCGATTGACCTCGATTAGTACTAATTAAGTCGCGTGTTAATCTTGAACTTGTTTAGTGGATTTTGTTTTAGTTGGTTTGGAATAGCTTTGTCATACCTTTGGGAATTTTGAGTGCCTTTGGAATTAGTGGGGCCCTTTGGGGGTTCCTTTTTATGACTTGCAAGTACTTGGGGGTTTACTCGAGATTCTTTTGATTTGGTGTTTTATCCGGATTTACTTATTTTGTTAATCCCTTCAACTTTCATACTGATCCCGTTCCCGTCCAGAATCCTGAAACTCGACTTTTCTAGCTTCTTGGGCAAAACAGTCTTTTTACACTAAATATGTACCCAATACTTGATAAACCCGTGAAACATATACTTTTTGGAACGTAGAAATTTCGACGATCATTTCTTCCTTCTTCGTCGTTTTCATCCGAGGTCTCGAGAACTACTATTTCAGCCCAACAAGATTGCTAGTTAGTGGAGCCCACTGTATTGCTTATAAAAGAGAGCTCTTCCCCTCCTTTTTTCCCTTTTCCAGCAACTTTCTCTTGTCTAGGGTTTTCTTGCCTCCTTTCTTCTTCTTTTGCTTCCATCATCAAGACACTACCAAGCTTACACCAACATAAAAAAGGACTTCATCATCTTCTTCACCACCTCAAGGGCTTTCCATTGGTACCATTTTTGAAGAAATCTCTTCTCTCTAAGATCCTCATTTAGCTTGCCTTGCTCATTTAGAGCACCTATTGGTAAGCTCTCTCCCTAATCTTCTAGATTTGTGTTCTCATAGTCCCTGAGAATCTCCATTTTCATTATTGGGAGCTCTCTCTTCTTATTGCTTGGTTTGACCCATTTTAGGGTTTGTTTTGGGGGTTTTTGTAGAGATTGTGATCTTGGCTTGCAAGTGTGGTTAGGAGCTTGTTTTCCATTGATTAGAGACCCAAGCCAAGTGGATGATTTGATATGTTTAGCTTTGAATGAGTTTTATGAAATGCATTGACGATTTCACCATTTGTCTTGTGATATTAATGGCTTGTTTAGATTTGAAATAAATGCATATTAGTGAATCTTGTTAGCTTGTTTTATCCATGATTTAGATTGCTAATTAGGTTTAAAGAATGAAGAAAAAGGAATGACCCATTTCACTGCAGAAAACAGAACCCGGGTTCTGTTACGCAGTTCACGCGGTTTACCGGCCAGGGAGCTCGGTCGACCGGCCACACGGGGTTAGGTTCTCTGGAACCTGACCAAAACACTATTCCCCCATTTTTTCACTTACAACTGCCGGTCGACCGGCCAAGGGCTCGGCCGACCGGGCATGCATGAGAGGGGTCGACCTGACCTCCTCAGGTCGACCGGGACTGCAGTGTGCGCGGTCGACCGGCCAAGGGCCAGGTCGACCTGGCCAACTGGGAATCTCTCCTAGAAAGTGATTTTTACCCTATTCTTAAATGGACTTAAGTGGAACTTGGTTACCATTTTTATTGGACCCACTTGACTTATCGTGAGATTGTTTGACCCAACATTCTTTGAGGTTAATCTGGTTGTATCGGGACTTAACCTAATTCAATCTTGAACGGTACGGGACAACGGGATACCCCCTTTATAACTATGCACGAGGTTTGTACGTTTGGGTATCGCGAATCCTATCCCCTTCGGTGACTGAGTAGGTTGTACAATGCTTCAGGGTTAACATTGTACTTAGGATCTCTTTTGAGGTTCCGTTTGTTTTGAAGTTCATTTAAAAGTTTGAAAATCCCTAAGGTGTATAAAGAGCCCGGAATGTCTCCAAACTCAAGGCGTACCAAGTCATTATTACAATGGACATACGGGGTCCTTACTCACCTGATTTATCCTGAATCTCGACACTTGTCTCGAAATTCTTGAATTATGATTTATCTTGAATCCCGACACTAGTCCCGAATTTCTTGAATTGTGATTTATCATTCCCAAAAGTATTGAAAGTATATTTTAGCATTTTGCTAGCCCGTTTATACATGCCCGAATAAAATGATACTTGTGCCTTTGAGCATCCCGTCCCGCCCGTTTACATACATACACTTGATATATTTTATACATGTTTTGATTTGTCATTTGACCTATGAGTCGGCACCACTAAGCTTAGCTTTCCTTGCCGGTCTGATCCACCGACTTGGAGACCCCTTCCCGTACCACCAGCTGCAGTTTGGATCCCACTACCCGGTTATTATCGTGGTCTTGTCCCGATGCCGAAGATTGCTATTGTGGTTCCTGATGCCCGATTCACTACCGTGGTCATGTCCCATATTATTATTATGTATATGTTACTTTTGTTGCATCTCCTCACTTCGGTGACTGAGATCAACATCCCGATATGCTCATGTCACTTTGGTGATAGAGGATTTAGCTATGTGTGGTTGTCATCTTGTTTGTTTCCCGTTTCCTTGGATACCTTACACGTTTTATATTGCATATGTATTTGAATAAATGATTCTCTCGTTTTATGAAACTATTGTTTTGACATGTTTAAATGTCTTCCAAGGTAATTTCTTTATTGATATGTCTTTTCACCTATTTGCCAAACCGTCGTGTTTGACCCTTTGCTTTGGTACTCAGGTCCCGTTATCGGTCTCCCCGAGGAGCATGAGGAGGCGGTCGGAGAACCGCATCGTCTAGTCGAGTGGCACGCCGATGATGTCGTCTAGACATTCGGCTGTCCGAGTGACGTAACATTTTGGGTTGAGTCTAACCATTCTTTTGGGAACTTGTTATTTTATTAATATTGGCCTTTGTTGGCCTCTATTTTTGGGGGCAATGTAATTAAACGATATTGTTGTAAACTTTAACTTTCTTTTGGGTTATAACACTAATGATTATTGCTCATTTTGATACTAGTTTCAAATAAGTTTAATCCTGTTATCTTGGACATGAATGTATGAAATAGATTTGCTACACGCTTCCGCACATAAAAGAAATATTCATGTTGATGTGTTATCCTCACCGCGGACACCTGTGGGAAATTGCGTGTACGAGTGGCATTCTTTGGTAAACTCATATACGTTTTAGGTTTAAATTAATTCATCATCCATCATACACAATCACAATTAGTCCCGATCCCGGATTAGGCCCGATGACTCGGTCTGGGGTCGTGACAGACCAGTATCAGAGCGAGACGTGTTTCAAGCAATTAAAAGAAACTAGAAATCCTAAGGACGTGGCGAGAATTCGTTAGAGTTTTCGTTAGTATCGTGTGAGCATCGTGTGACCCTTATTATATTATCTTGTGCTAATAAATTGTTTTGCAGCATTATGCCACCTCGTAAGCGACCGATAAACGGCAACCCCACAGCTAGTAACAGTGAGTTCATAGGGCCAGTCCAAGAGGACATTCCGGAGAACACCATGCAGAATCAATTTCAAGAAATGATGCAAGCTATGTTAGACGAACAGCGTCAGGCTAACGAGAATCAAGCTAAGCTGCAAGAACAAATGCTGAAGAAGGATGAAGACCATGCTAGAGAGATGGCCAACATGCAGAGACAGTCGTTAGAGGTCTTACAGAGGAGGCCTGAGCCTGTGCAGGCTCAACCAGCCATTGTTATCAATCAGAGGGAGCATGACCCTAATGCACTGTTTGAGAAGTTTAGGAAGAGAGGTCCAAAGGAATTTCTTGGATCAGAGGACCCATTAGCTGCAGATGATTGGCTAGAGCATACGGAGAACATCTTCGAGATCTTCCAGTGCACCGGAGGAGAGAGGGTCAAGCTAGCAACATCTCTTTTCACTGGTTCAGCAGACATTTGGTGGAAGACGGTTAGGGAGGAGTACAGACACATGGCAGATGCAGTGGCATGGGTTAGTTTCAAGAGGCAATTTGGAGACAAGTATGTGCCCACCCATATCAAGAGACAAAAGGCAGTAGAGTTCCAGCAGCTTGTCCAAGGCAATATGACAGTCCTCGAATATCTTACAAAATTCGAGAGATTGTCAAGATATGCTCCTGAACTAGTAGATACAGTTGAGAAGAAGATAGCTAAGTTCCTTGAAGGACTGAATCCCATCATTGAGAGGGATGCTACCGGGGTTGTACCACCTACAACCTTCGAAGAGGCAGTCAAGAGGGCTTACAAGTTTGAGAACTTTCACCATAAGATCCTCAGACTCCAGGGTAAAGGACAACAGCAGCAACAAACCAATCAGCAGAGGAACCACCAGCACAAGAGGCAGAGGCAAGAGCAGAATGTGCAGAATCCCTTAGTGTGTACACATTGTGGGAAGAACCATGAGAGTGCCCAGTGTCGTACCATCACAGGGGCATGTTTCAAATGTGGTTCCATGGCCCATCAGATGAGGGACTGCCTGTCGCGACCCCGGACCGGGTCATCGGGCCTAATCCGGGATCGGGACTAATTAGATGATGATTGTTGTGTATGAATTAATTTAAACCCAAAACGTATACGAGTCCTTCAAAGAATGCAACTCGAACACGCGATTTCCCACAGGTGTCTGCGGTGAGGATATCACATCAACATGAATATTTCTTTTATGTGCGGAAGCGTGTAGCAAATCAGTTTCATACATTCATGTCCAATATAACAAGATTATCGCATGTTTAACACTAGTATCAAAATGAGTAATGATCATTAAAGCTATAACCTCAAAAGAAAGTTAAGGTTTACAACAATATAGTTTAATTACATTGTTCCCAAAAATAGAGGCCAACAAAGGCCAATATGAATAAAATAACAAGTTCCCCAAAAGAATGGTTAGTGCTATCCCCAAAAGGTTTCGCAGCTCAAGCACCCGAATGTCTAGACGACATCATCGGCGTGCCACTCAACTAGTCGTTGCGGTTCTCCGACCGCCTCCTCGAGCTCCTCCTCGGGGAGACCAACAACGGGACCTGAGTACCAAAACAAGGGTCAAACACGACGGTTTGGCAAACGGGTGAAAAGACATCACAATAAAGAAGTTACCTTGGAAAACCGGGCATCGGGAACCACAGTAGTAATCTGCGGCATCGGGACAAGACCATGGTAATAACCGGGTAGTGGGATCCAAACTGCAGGTGGCGAGACGGGAAAGGGTCTCCAAGTCGGTGGATCAAACCGGCAAGGAAAACCAAGCTTAGTGGTGCCGACTCATAGGTCAAATCATGTAAAACAAGACATGTACAAATTATATGTAATGCACTTAAATAAATGGGCGGGACGGGGTGTTCAAAAGCACTAATTTCATTTTCAAACGGGAAGTGCATATCGGGGCTAGCAAAAGCTCTAGTTGCAAATTCAATGTTTTCGGGAATGATAAATCACATTTCTTGAAATTCGGGACAAGTATCGGGATTCGATATAAACCAAGTGAATAAGCACCCCGTATGTCGATTGTAATGATCACTTGGTACTCCTTGAGTTTGGAGACATTCCGGGCTCTTTATACACCTTAGTGATTTTCAAACTTTTAAATGAAAGCTTGTGGTTTGGTTTCTTTCTCCAATAGGTTTCATATGTTGCCTCTTAAACCTCCTAAATACCAAGGGATTCCATTGAAAACCTTTCCCGAGCCCTAAAAGTAGTTCATACTCAGGAGGGGGGTGCGCTCGAGCGAACCAAGGTGCACTCGAGCGGACCTAGGCTGCGCAGGAAAATGGGTGGACAGAGCGTCTGCGCGCTCGAGCAACCAATCGTGCGCTCGAGCGGGCAGGCACTCTGCTGCCCGAACTGCAGTCAGAATGACTGCGCGCTCGAGCGACCTGATGTCCGTTCGAGCGGGCAGTCATTTTTGCTGCCCGATTTGCAGTCAGAATGACTACGCGCTCGAGCGGCCTGATGTCCGCTCGAGCGGGCAGTCATTTTTACTGCCCGAAAATGGCCATCCTGGCCTTCTTCTCTTCTTCCCCCTAAACATTTTTCCTACAACAAAGGCCTCCTTGCCTCCCAATAACAACCATAAATTTTCTTTCAAATACCTCAACCTTATTCTCTACTCCCCATTACATCCAAATCAAACTCCTCCATTCATTCATATTTGATCCCCAAAGAAAGAGAAATCAACACCCATAAGATTCATCTACACTTTAATAACATAAGGATACATATATCAAGGTGCCTGATAGAAAAATCAACTCATAATTATGCATTTCAAAAGTAATAGAAATCAAGGCAAGGAAGACTATGAAACACATGTAAAAATCATTAGGAATACTTAGTGCAAAAACAAGAGATTTCCATGAAATATGTAAATGTTCAAAAACTTATCCATTCATCCACTTGCCTCAAGTCCAAAGCTAAGGAAAGGGTCCTCTAACACCCTCTCAAGCACAAAATCAACAATCTCTATAAAACCCCAAAACAAACCCTAGAATGGGTTAAACAAGGAAATAGGAAGAGAAAGCTTCCAATAATGGAAATGGAGCTCCTCTAAGATCATAAGGACACAAATCTAAGAGATTAGTGAGAGAGCTTACTTGGAAGATCCCTTAATGGCAAGTCTTAGCTCAAAACGAGTCTTGGAATGGGAGGTTTCTTTCAACAATGATATCAATAGAGAACCTTGAAGGAGAGGAAGAAGATGGTGATCTCCATTATGATGTGGATGCAAGCTTGGTGAGGGATTGAGATGAAGAGAGCAAGAGAAAGAAGAATAATGAGGAAGAAGAAACCCTAGACAAGAAAGTTGCTGGAAAAGAGAAGGGAGAAAAATTGGGTTCTATATATAGCATTTGCAAGTGGGCTCCACCACTTTGGAATTTTGAAAGGCTGAAATAGTAGTTTTCGTGATCTCGGATGAAATCGACGAAGAAGGAAGAAATGATCGTCGAAATTTCTACTTTCCAAAAAGTATATGTTTCGCAGGTTTCGGGAATATCAAGTTTTGGGTACATATTTAGTGTAAAAAGACTGTTTTGCCCTCAAGCAACGGAAATCGGGTTTCGGGATTCGGGACGAGAACGGGATCAACATGAAAGTTGAAGGGGTTAACAAAATAAGTAAATCGGGATAAAACACCAAATCAAAAGAATCTCGAGTAAACCCCCAAGTACACGCAAGTCATAAAAAGGAACCCCCAAAGGGCTCCACTAATTCCAAAGGCACTCAAAAATTCCCAAAGCTATAACAAAGCTATTCTAAACCAACTAAACGAAAGTCCACTAAACCAAAACAAGACTAACATGCAACTTAATTAGTACTAATCGAGGTCACTCGGGTCGGGGTCTTACACTGCCCAAGGCAGAATAGGCAGAATCAGCAGCAGCAAGGGGCACAGCGTCCAGCACAACCTCAGAATGCAATGGTTGTGCAAAACCAAGCTAGACCCCTTCAGCAGCAAGCACCGCAGCAACAATATAGACCACAGCAGCAGCAGCAAGCCCGTCAGCAAGGACAGAATCAAAATCAGCGTCCTCCATAACAGAACAGGAATGCACAGCAGGGCAGCCCACAGCAAGCTCAGAATAGGCCACAACAGAGAGGGCAGATTTATGCTGTCAAAAGAGCTGATGCAGAGGCAACAGGAGATGTTGTGGAAGGTACACTTCTTGTTTGTGGATTCCAAGCTGGGGTTTTGTTTGACCCTGGCTCTACCCACTCTTTTATCTCTCCCAGATTTGCAAAGATGATTGATATGCATGCTAGAGATATGGATTTCTTATTGACTATGGCTACCCCCATAGGTAAAGAAGTTATATGTAGGACTTTTTACCCTAGTTGTTCAGTCATGATAGGAGGGTTAGAGTTACCAGCAAATCTCATTTTATTGGAGATGTTTGATTTTGATGTCATCCTAGGGATGGATTGGTTAGCAGGGTACCATGCTACAATGGATTGTTTCCATAAGACCCTCACCTTCAAATTAGAGGAGACACCGCATGAGTACTGTTTCGAGGAGACATGAGTAATCCTAGTATAGGGTTTATTTCAGCGATGAAGGCTGATAAACTTTTGAAGGGTGGATGTGAGGCCTATTTGGCGTTTATCACGGAGGATAAACGGTCCCAATGGGTGGAGGATATCCCAATTATTTGGGAATTCCCGGATGTTTTTCCGGAGGAGATTCCAGGTTTACCACCCATTAGAGAGATTGATTTCACTATCGAGCTATTACCAGGGACTGCTCCGATATCCATTGCACCTTATAGAATGGCTCCGGCGGAATTGGGAGAATTGTAAACACAATTGCAAGAATTGTTCGACAAAGGTTTTGTAAGACCTAGTGTTTCGCCATGGGGAGCTCCAGTATTGTTCATTAAGAAGAAGGATGGTACCATGAGAATGTGCATAGATTACCGGAGATTGAACCAAGTGACCATCAAGAACAAGTATCCATTGCCAAGGATAAATGAACTGTTTGATCAGTTACAAGGTGCTTCCTACTTTTCGAAGATTGATTTGAGATCTGGTTACCACCAGCTTAGAGTCAGAGAGTCAGATGTATTGAATACAGCTTTCCGGACTAGATATGGGCACTATGAGTTTTTGGTGATGCCATTTGGATTGACAAATGCACCCGCAGTGTTCATGGCATTGATGAACAAGATATTCGCAGAGTACCTAGATCAGTTTCTAGTGGTGTTCATTGATGACATTTTGGTGTACTCCAAGACCAAAGAAAAGCATGAAGAGCACTTGAAAATAGCTATGCAGCTTTTGAGAGAGATCCAGCTATATGCAAAACTCAATAAGTGTTAATTTTGGCTAGAACAATTAGCATTTTTGGGGCACATTATCTCCAGAGAAGGCTTGTCAGTAGATCCATCCAAGATTGAGGCAGTAGTACAGTGGGAAAGACCGAAGAATGTGTTAGAAATCAGGAGTTTTCTAGGATTGGCAGGTTATTATCGGAGGTTCGTACAGGGGTTTTTGTCGATTGCGTCACCTTTGACGAAGTTGATAAGGAAGAATGTGCCATATGTGTGGTCAGACAAGTGTGAAAATAGTTTCCAAGAGCTTAAGAAGAGATTAACCACAGCACCAGTCCTTACTTTGCCATCCGGAAGCGGCGGTTTCACTATCTTTACCGATGCTTCGAACATTGGACTAGGGTGCGTGTTGATGCAGGAAGGGAAAGTTATAGCTTATGGATCCCGTCAGTTGAAAGATCATGAGAAGAACTATGCAACACATGATTTTGAGTTAGCAGCGGTTGTTTTCGCATTGAAGATGTGGAGACATTATCTCTATGGAGAGAAATTTGAGGTTCACTCCGATCACCGCAGCTTACAGTACTTGTTCTCACAAAAGGAATTGAACATGAGGCAAAGAAGATGGATGGAGTATATCAAGGATTATGATTTTCCAATCAAATATCACCTGGGCAAAGCAAATGTAGTTGCTGATGCTTTGAGCAGGAAATCAGTGGGCATGGCAAATCCCAGTAGCACATGTATCTTTGAGCAATTTGAGGAGTTGAGAATAGATTTACGGCCGCTAGAGAAAGGTGTTTTATTAGCAAACATGTTAGTGTCAGAGCCTTCCTTCATTCAAAAGATTAAAGACAGTCAGTTGCAAGATCCAGAGTTGGCCAAGATTTCAGAGCAGATAGAAGATCGTCCCGACTTTCGCATTGTGGATGGAGTTTTGTACTTCCGTGACCGTCTGTGTGTGCCAGACATTGAAGATTTGAGGAATGATATCATGACCGAAGCTCACAGTACGAGGTATTTTGTGCATCAAGGCAGCACGAAGATGTATCAGAATTTGAAGGGCAGATTTTAGTGGAATAACATGAAGAGAGAGATAGCAGCGTTTGTTTCCCGGTGTATGACATGTCAGTTGATTAAAGCAGAGCACCAGAAGCCTCCAGGGTTGTTGCAACCGTTAGAAATTCTGGAATGGAAATGGGAGCATATAACCATGGATTTCATTTTGGGATTACCGAGGACTAGCAAAGGAAATGACGCTATCTGGGTCATTGTGGACCATCTCACCAAGTCAGCTCATTTCATCCCGATGAAGACTGGAAAGAAGATGCACATGCTACCATTGGCAGAGTTGTTTGTTAGTGAGATTGTCAGCAGACATGGTTAGCCAGTTTTCATCACATCTGATAGAGACAGCAGATTCGTCTCAATATTTTGGAAAACACTGCATGAGTCTATAGGTACAAGATTACAGTTCAGTACAGCTTATCACCCTCAGATAGATGGCCAGTCAGAGAGGACAATTCAGACTCTTGAGGATATGCTCTGTGCTTGTGTGTTAGACTTCAAAACTCAATGGGATGAGACTCTACCTTTGTGTGAGTTCGCGTACAACAACAGCTACCACTAGAGCATTGGAATGGCGCCTTTCGAGGCATTGTATAGCAGAAGGTGTAGGACACCTGTGTGTTGGGAAGAGGTTGGTACCCGCAGTTTCCATGGACCAACAATGGTAAGTGAGACCAGTGACAAGGTCAAGCAGATTCAGGCACATCTGGAAGTAGCCCGGAGTAGACAGAAGAGTTATGCAGATTCTCACAGAAGGGACTTATAGTTCAAAGAAGGATACAAGGTTTTCTTGAAGGTATTACCTACGAGGGGAACTTTGAGATTTGGGCAAGTTGTCAAGGAGATACATTGGACCTTATGACATTGTGAGCAAGATTGGTGAAGTGGCTTATAGATTAGCCTTACCACCCGAGCTTTCCGGCGTACACAACGTCTTCCATGTATCTTTGTTGAAGAAGTACGTCCCCGATCCTTCACATGTTCTCCGGCATGAGCCGTTAGAGATCAGAGAAGATGCTACTTATGTCGAAAAGCCTATTTGGATCATCGACACCAAAGAACAAGAATTGAGAACACGGACTATTCAGTGGGTAAAGGTACTTTGGGAGAATCATGGACCAGAAGAGGCGACATGGGAATTGCGAGACCAATTGCAGAAGAAGTACCCACATCTCCTACCTGAGGTGAGTTTGGTATTTTATTTGGAGGACCAAATATCCTAAGGGGTGGAGGATGTAAGACCCCGACCCGAGTGATCTCGATTAGTACTATTTAAGTTGCGTGTTAATGCTAAGTGTGTTTAATGGATTTTGGTTTAGTTGGTTTAGAATAGCTTTGTCATAGCTTTGGGAATTTTGAGTGCTTTCGGAATTAATGGGGCCCTTTGGGGGTTCCTTTTTATGACTTACGTGTACTTGGGGGATTACTCGAGATTCTTTTGATTTGGTTTTTTATCCCGATTTACTTATTTTGTTAATCCCTTCAATTTTCATGTTGATCTCGTTCCCGTCCCGAATCCCAAAACTCAACTTTTCTAGCTTCTTGGACAAAACAATCTTTTTACACTAAATCTGGACCAAATAATTGATATTCCCGAAACCCGCGAAACATATACTTTTTGGAAACTAGAAATTTCAACGATCATTTCTTTCTTCTTCGTCGATTTTATCCGAGATCCCGAAAACTACTATTTCAGCCTTCCAAGTTTCCAAAGAGGTGGAGCTCACTTGCAAATACTACATAAGCACTCATCTCCCTCCTTTCTCCCTTTTCCAGCAACTTTTCTTCCCAAGGGTTTTCTTTTCTTCTTCTTTCTTTTCCATCATCAAGACACTACCAACTTGAACCAACATCAAGAACGGATCTCACCATCTCCTTCACCACTTCAAGAGCTCTCCATTGGTACCATTTGTGAAGAAACCTCATCTCTCTAAAATTCTCATTTAGCTTGCCTTGCTCATTTGGAGCACCTATTGGTAAGCTCTCTCCCTAATCCTCTAGATTTGTGTTCTTCAAGCCTTAGAGAAGCTACATTTCCATTATTGAAAGCTTTCTCTTCTCCTTCATTGTTTTGACCCATTTTAGGGTTTGTTTTGGGGGTTTTTGTAGAGATTGTGTTCTTGGCTTGCAAGGGTGCTTAGGAGCTTGTTTTCCTTTGATTTGGGACCCAAGGCAAGTGGATGAATTGATATGTTTAGCTTTGAATGAGTTTTATAAAAATGCATTTATGATTTCACCAAATATTTTGTGATATTAATGACTTGTTTAGGTTTGAAATAAATGCACATTTGTGAACCTTATTAGCTTATTTTATCTATGATTTAGATTGCTAATCAGGTCTAAAAGAATGAATACAAAAGAAAGGAAAAAGGAATGAACCACTGAACTGCAGAAAACAGAACTGGGTTCTGTTACGCAGTTCACGCGGTCGACCGGCCAGGGGGCTCGGTCGACCGGGAACATGGGATCAGGTCCCCTGATGAATGACCCACTGCACTGCGGGAAACACTATTACGCAGTTCATGCGGTCGACCGGCCAGGGGGCTCGGTTGACCGGCCACACAGGGGTCAGGTTCTCTGGAACCTGACCAAAACACTGTTCATCCATTTTATTTACAACTGCAGGTCGACCGGCCAAGGGCTCGGTCGACCGGGCCTTCATGAGGGGGTCGACCTGACCTCCTCAGGTCGACCGAGACCGCAGCCGGGCCAACTGTTGATTTCCCCTGGAAAGTGATTTTTCACTCTTTTGGACTTAGGTGGAACTTGGTTACCTATTTTTTTTTTTTATTGGATTCACTTGACTTATCATGAGATTGTTGGACCCGACATTCTTTGGAGTTAATCCGGTTGTATCGGAGCTTAACCTAATTCAATGTTGAATGGTACGGGACAAGGGATACCCCCCTTTATAACTATGCAAGAGGTTTGTACATTTGGGTATCGCGAATCCTATCCCCTTCGTGACTGAATAGGTTGTATGATACTTCAGGATTAACATCATACTTAGGATCTCTGTTGAGGTTCCGTTTGTTTTGAAATTCATTTAAAAGTTTGAAAATCACTAAGGTGTATAAAGAGCCCAGAAAGTCTCCAAACTCAAGGAGTACCAAGTCATTATTACAATGGACCTACGGGGTCCTAAACCACCTGATTTAGCTTGAATCTCGACACTCGTCCCGAATTTCTAAAATTATGGTTTATCGTAAATCTCGACACTTGCCCCGAATTTATCGAATTATGATTTATCATTACCGAAAGTATTGAAAGTATATTTTAGCATTTTGGCTAGCCCGTTTATACATGCCCGAATGAAATGATACTTGTGCCTTTGAGCATCCCGTCCCGCACGTTTACATACATGCACTCGATATGTTTTATACATGATTTGACTTGTTATTTGACCTATGAGTCGGCACCACTAAGCTTGGCTTTCCTTGCCGGTCTGATCCACCAACTTGGAGACCCTTTCCCGTCCCGACAGCTGCAGTTTGGATCCCGCTACCCGGTTATTACAGTGGTCTTGTCCCGATACCCGGTTCGCTACCGTGGTCATGTCCCGTATTAAATTATGTATATGTATATGTTACTTATGTTGCATCTCCTCACTTCGGTGACTGAGATAACATCCCGATATGCTCATGTCACTTCGGTGATAGAGGACTTAGCGATGTGTGGTTGCCATCTTGTCTGTTTCCCGTTTCCTTGGATACCTTACACGTTTTATATTGCATATGTATTTGAATAAATGATTCTTTCGTTTTATGAAACTATTGCTTTGACAAGTTTAAATGTTTTCCAAGGTAATTTCTTTATTGATATGTCTTTTCACCCGTTTGCCAAACCGTCGTGTTTGACCCTTTGCTTTGGTACTCAGGTCCCGTTATCGGTCTCCCCGAGGAGGAGCTTGAGGAGGCGGTCGGCGAACTGCATCGATTAGTTGAGTGGCACGCCGATGATGTCGTATAGACATTCGGGTGCTTGAGCTACGAAATATTTTGGGGATAGAAACTAACCATCCTTTTGGGGAACTTGTTATTTTATTCATATTGGCCTTTGTTGGCCTCTATTTTTAGGGACAATGTAATTAAAATATATTGTTGTAAACCTTAACTCTCTTTTCGGGTTATAGCATTAATGATCATTGCTCATTTTGATACTAGTATTAAACATGCGTTAATATTATTATCTTGGACATGAATGTATGAAATAGATTTGCTACACGCTTCCGCACATAAAAGAAATATTCATGTTGATGTGTTATCCTCACCGCGGACACCTGTGGGAAATCGCGTGTACGAGTGGTACTCTTTGGGAAACTCGTATACGTTTTGGGAAATCAATTCATCCATCATACATCAAATCAAATTAGTTCCGATCCCAGATTAGGCCCGCTTTATCTTGGGGGCCCGGTCCGGGGTCGCGACACACACGTCAACCCAAATCTCCAGTACGTCAAGCCCACTCCCCACTCTTCGTAACCGATGATAACTAAATGCACGAGGCAAAATCATCGTCTCCTTACTTCATCTTTATCATTTCATCTGAGCATATCTCCTTACTTCATCTCAACCATTTCATCTATTCATAACTAATGCACGTACCCAGGCAAAATCAGCGTTTCCTTACTTCATCTCTACCATTTCGTCGGAAGAACGGAAGCTACCATTTCATCTGATCATAACTGCTGCACGTACCCAGGCAAAATCGGCGTTTCCTTAGTTCATCTCTACCATTTCGTCGAAAGAACGGAAGCGAATAGGTGCAATAAGCTTTCATCGGGTTTTCTCTCATAGGTAAGATTTCCATATATGATAATAGATTGTGTGATTCGGTAAGTGTTTTACTGAATCATTTGGCTTCAAATCTTTTCTCTGTTCTCCTTAGTTATCTAAACGTATTGGGTGTTTCTGGATGTTTCATACTGATCTTTATTTGATTGTTTGAAAGAGAGAGATGAATACAGAGTTTGATTTCATTACTGGGATCTGTGTGTTTTGGGCTATGCATGCATGGGTTGGAGTGGGCGGGAATGAGAGAGAGAGAGAGAGAGAGAGAGAGAGAGAGAGAATGGGTTGGAGTGGGCGAGAATGAGAGAGAGAGAGAGAGAGAGAGTGGGGCGGGGTGAGGAGAGAGAAAGAGGCAGAGAGAGAGAGTGGCAGGGAGAGGGAGAAAAAGAGTGGGCAGAGAGAGTGGGGCGGATTGAGGAGAGGTAGTGAGAGAGAGAGAGGCAGAAAGAGGCAAAGAGAGAGTGCCAGGAAGAGGGAGAAGTGCAAGTGGGTGGACTGGGCTCGGGTGGAGGAGATGGGTGCAGTGGGTGTGCGGTGAAGGACTGTAGGTGGGTGGACTAGGCTCGGGTAGAGGAGATGGGTGTGCAGGGGGAGAGAGAGAGAGGAGAGGGAGTGAGAGAGGAAAAGGAGAATCGCAGAGAGAGAGGAGGGAGCAGACCAATGTGAGAGAGAGAGTGGGGCGGAGTAAGGAGAGGGAGTGAGAGAGAAAGAGGCAGAAAGAGTCGCAGGGAGAGGGAGAGAAAGAGTGGTCGGCTAGAGGGAGTGAGTGGGGCGGAGTGAGGAGAGGGAGTGAGAGAGAAAGAGGTAGAGAGAGAGTGGCGGGAAGAGGGAGGAGTGCAGGTGGGTGGACTGGGCTCGGGTAGAGGAGATGGGTGCGTAGGGAGAGAGAGAGGGGAGAGGGAATACGGGCTGACAGAGAGAATGGCAGAGAGAGAGGAGGGAGCTGGGCAACGAGAGAGAGAGAGAGTGGGCAGAGTGAGGGAGTGGGGCAGAGTGAGGGGGTGAGCAGCAGTGGAGAAAGACAGAGGGAATGAATGGTGCAGGGAGGCATGGAAATGGAGAGGGTGCATTGGCAGGGAGAGAAGGAGGGAAGAGAGGGGGAAGAGAGAAGATGAAAGGGTGCAGGGGTGGTCTGCAGGTGTGTGTGTGTGTGTGTCAGCAAGTGGGTTGTGTGTAGTGAAAAAGAATAAGGAGGGAGAGAAAGAAGAGAAAGAAAGAAGGATGTGAGAAGGAGAGAAGAAAGAAAGAAAGAAAGAGAAAAAAAATGGGTTCAGTGGGGGTTGTGAGGGTGGAATGCATCACTGAAGAAGGAAGGAGTTAGAAAGAGAGAAAGAAAGAAGAGAAGGAAGAAAGAAAGAAGATGGTTGCTCGGTGTGTGCTTTTGTGAGAAGGTGGATAGGTGAGTGTAGGGTGTGTTAGAGAGGAGGGAGAGGGGCATTGAGAGAGAGAGAGAGAGTGGGGCGGAGTGAGGAGAGGGAGTGGGAGAGAAAGAGACAGAGAGAGTGGCAGGGAGAGGGAGAGAAAGAGTGGGCAGAGAGAGAGAGAGTGGGGCGGAGTGAGGAGAGGGAGTGAGAGAGAAAGATGCAGAGAGAGAGTTGCAGGGAGAGGGAGAAGAGGGGGATCAATGAAACTGTTTATAGTGTATGCAACAACCCATGCATTGTACTGGGCATTACTATGTTTTGCATTGTACTGGATGGGAGAGGGAAGAAGAGAGGGATATGTATAGCAACGCCTATTTGCTACAAAATGGCCATAGAAATGATAAACGAGGATTACCGCATGTGTGGCAAGGAGTGAGGATGCTTATTTTAAATATTAGTGATAGAAAGAGAGCATAATACAAATTATGTCCCGGTAAAACTCAATACAAGCTTTTTAACCTGGATCAGATTAAATTCAATAGCTACAAGTCGATACAAACCCAACTAACAATACTTGGGTCCCGGTAAAACTCAATTATTCTCACGTCAATGGCCATTTTATGTTTTATTATTGTCTAGGGAGAGGAACAAATAGCCCTCGATTTACGGTTTAAATTACAATGTGCACTGATCCCAATGTCCGTGCACATGACAATGTCAACTCTGTTTATTATGGGCTTGGATTGGACAGATCTGATCGATCTGGCCCAACCCTAGCCTAATTAGTGGCAGCCCTTTTCTTCTAATCTTACACACATGGAACCCACCATAATAATTGGTTTGGATAACCAGCAGTAGGCAACACATCAATGGAATGGATGACTGAAGTACTCAAAACCGTACAATTCCTCACATGGAGGGGCCAACCCATATAGCTAAAAAATGATCCTATCCGTATATCCGTGACCACTTGATCATTAGCTTGCTATGTTACACATGTGAATTTCAAGATTATCAAAGACTGATTATGGGTCAATTATGGACCTAACTAATGATAGGTACTGATTACTATATGTTATACCAAAATTGGGAACCGGACTTATCACAAAGGCCGGGCCGGACTGTGTTTCTAAGGCCCAATTCTAACATGCAATCAATTGATAGTCTTTGAGAAATTGATGAACTCCTACGTATTTTAGTATCAGAAGATGATGATTTCCGATGATGTAACCTGTTACTGGTCATGATTAAATAGACTAGAATTTTAATAGTCTTATCATTATAGAGTTTATAGCTCTAATCCGAAGTAGGCTAGATCCAAGGGTGAAGCCGTAAAAAAATTAATACGAAGGGTGTCTATGGATTTAGTGGTTCTGTGGTCCGTGCATAGCACGGGGTGTTGCTAGTTCCGTCCTAAATATTTGGTAGGTATGCCGGGATTGTCCAGTCTTGATCCTAAACTAAAAATGCCTACGTCGAATCCCGTTCCGTGCGGGTCAGGGCTTAGCACGATCTTGAATATAAGCATAGCATTCTCTAATTTTTACTCTGTTTTGCTACAATGTTAAAGCCCTTGCGCCCCCCCGGGGAGACCTGCTATGCCAAAAGCGAGGGAAAGCCCATCCCTCTCTTTCCTTTTTGTGCCCTCATGTGGCCACATGGGAGGGCATGGGGACGTAAAAAAGGGGTCATTAGGTTTTCTCAATGAAACCAATCAAAGAACTTTCTAAAAAATTAAAAACAAAACAAAGAAAAAATCCCTCTTCCAAAGGCTTTCTACATCAATCCGATACTCATCAACATGGCCTCTTCAACTTCTCCGGCTTCGTAGTTTCTTCCATACATAAGATTCCAGATTTGGATTTTTAGACATGGGGATTCATTCTTTTACACTTGGTTAGTCTGGGTTCTTTTTCCACAAACCAAAATGGGTACTGCAAGTAGGCCTGTCAATCGGTCGGGCTTGGGCTTGGGCTGTCCAATTCTGTCCTAAATATTGGGTAGGTATGCCGGGATTGTCCAGTCTTGATCCTAAATTAAAAATGCCTACGTAGAATCCCGTTCCGTGCGGGTCAGGGCTTAGCACGATCTTGAATATAAGCTAAGCATTCTCTAATTTTTACTCTGTTTTACTACAATGTTAAAGCCCTTGCGGGCCCCCCACGGGGAGGGCCGCTATGCCAAAAGCGAGGGAAAGCCCATCCCTCTCTTTCCTTTTTGCGCCCCCATGTGGCCACATGGGAGGGCATGGGGACGTAAAAAAGGGGTCATTAGGTTTTCTCAATGAAATCAATCAAAGAACTTTCTAAAAAATAAAAACAAAACAAAGCAAAAATCCCACTTCTATAGGCTTTCTACATCAATCCGATACTCATCAACATGACCTCTTCAACTTCTCCGGCTTTGTAGTTTCTTCCATACAAAAGATTCTAGATTCGCATTTTTAGACATGGGGATTCGTTCTTTTACACTTGGTTATTCTGGGTTCTTTTTCCAAAAAGCAAAATGGGTACTGCAAGTAGGCCTGTCAATTGGCCGGGTTGGGCTTGGGTTGTCTAATTCCATCCTGAATATTGGGTAGGTTTACCGGGGATTCTCCAATCCTGATCCTAAATTAAACGGGCCTACGTCGATTCCCGTCCCGTGCGGGTCAGGGCTTAGCACAATCTTGAATATAAGCTAAACATTCTCTAATTTTTACTCTGTTTTGCTACAATGCTACTGCACAACTAAATTGTATTTTTTCCTTAATGCTAGTGCACCACTAAATTGTCAAGCTGGGATAACAAAAAATTTCATAGATATGAAAAATGTATTAATCTTGGACAAAGTTTAAAAAATAAGAATATTAAAGATGAACATGAATACAAAAATTTTACTAATTTTGGTTCGAGTAGCGGTCAATGGCTACATACTATTGAAGTTCCCAAATCATCCGGAAGTCGAATCATCATTCCTCCCAATGGTAAGATATTCGAGATCTTCTCAGCAAAATCACTGCTCTCTGGTGCTAGATTTTTCCCAAGTAGAGCAAAAACATATGTTTGCATGGGTAGACTCCCAATCGAAATCCATGAGGTTTGCAGATACTCCTCAAGCGTTGGTGTATATCCACTACTATACCATTTGGCCTCCACTAAGAATGCTTTACACAATTCTGTCCACTAAAAAAAAAAAAAAAAAAAAAAAAAAAACAACAGATGTTATAAAATAGTTCGTTTCTAATGAAACCATGACAATCATTTCATTAGAATTATATATAGCTTCTCCTCAGTTACTCTCAGCCAAGAACTTGTGGAATGCTTTTTTCTGCTCGTAGCAAAATGCTTGATTGCCGAGCCATTGGTGTTATTATGCTATATAGAAACTAGTTAGGTTGTATTTGGAGAGTCGAAAGGGAAGAGACACAATAATAAAATAATTCTAATTCGAATCTAATCTGAAAACTCTAGATTTTGAGCCAACTTTGAGGTCAAAAGAGAGTTTCAAACTTGATATGGGCAAATACCCATTTTGAGGTCAAGCCTGGTCAAACTTGATCACCTTGGCTCTTTCACACTCCAAGCTGGTACAACCGCTACGAGTGAACTGTGTTTTGGCCGACTCAACAGAGTCAAAGTTTTTAGTTTTAGACTTTAGTAGAAAGGCTCATCAATCAAATTACATCTGCTACCAAAATTGGATGTTGATGATGTAAAGAAAGATGTGATAAAATACCGTATTTCTAAGGTATGGTATGACATTGCGCCCTTCCTCTTTCAAAATTTCATAACCTATTTCATTAATACTGTTGTATAAAGCTAAGAAACATGTCTTCAATGCCTCAAGATCCCATCTGAAACCCAAGAGACAGTAATGTAAGATAATAGCTACAATATTGAGAATAGATTTTTTAGAGGAGTCCAAAGTGATATTTTTTTTTAAATCGCTATAAGGAGTGCCAAAGTAGACTAGGAGGCCTTCTAGAAAGGAAGTGCCTATCCATATAATTATAATATGATGGTTGACAACAAAATACAACTCTAGTCCAAGCTAAAGGACCAATAATTACATGGAAAGGACCTCCTAGCTAATGAAGAAGACTTTATAGGTATCAACTATCTTTGCTGTATTCACATTGAAATTGGTTCAGATCATGACCAAAGTCAAAGGGTATAGAGTTATGTGAGTTCTCTTGCATCTATTTAAATTAGTTGGAGTGACTTAACTTAAATTGGCTTGATGCCCGTTCAGTTCACCATGGAAAAGCAGACTTTATTAGCGCCAAGTCATCAATCTATTACTGAGGATCCTGTCTATTTAACAGGAATTGAAATCCTAGGATTTCTAAACAATGCCATCCTAGGAACAAGAGATGGGAGTGAACCATTAGAGGAGAGGATTCATACTAAATTAACCATCAAATGATATCCCCCTATATATATATGAAATGACTTGCAACATGTCATCCTAGTAAATTAAATGTCGAAAACTCGATAGTCCCGTCTAAATCTCCACCTTCTTCACCTCTTTAATTCTCCTCTGACCCCATGAATTTAGTATGAAGTGTAATATTCTACGATGAATAATGGTTAAGAAAATGGTCACTGACCTATCAACCACATTAGTAAAAAATTCTAGCTCATCCATCGTACCATACACGTCATAGATATCGTCAATTATTATTATGAGTTGAGCAACTTTCGCTACAGCTTCCTGGCAACGTCCAAATTGTGGCTCAGGTGTCATTGCGGCGGCCCAAAAGAAACATTCCACCGAACTTGTCTCTAGTGAAGCTCAGCTGCTCTCCAAGACCCAAATCTTTCCACCACCTGAAGCCCATATAAAAAATACAGGAATTCAATCTGTTATTTGTATATGCCCAACATCATTTCATCAATTTAACAAAAGGTTGCCAAAATGAGATGACTCGGGAGAGTCAAAAGTTAACTCAAAGAGTTTTCCAACCATGATTTAACATTCTACCGGGCCGAGTTATCTTATGAAACTTAGAGATGACTCAATGAATTTCAGATGTATTATTGATGGTTATCTTATATTGGATTCATGTGGCTAGTATCCACTTACCTTGACAAACTCTTTAAATTTGTTTGGAATCTTGTTTGCACAATGTTGAAATTCAAGTGAAGAATTCATGCCTTCTTCCCTCATATATAATGTCCATGTACCACCTAGCCAATTTTTCTAACCTAATGCAAAGATATCCAAAGCATGCTCTACTTCATGTTCTCCTTGATATCCATGAGATGTGTGCTTGTGAAAGCTCTTCTCTCATATATATGAAGAATTCATGCCTTCTTCCCTCATATATATGTCCATGTACCACCTAGCCTCTAATTTTTCTAACCTCCAATGCAAAGGCATATCCAAAGCATGCTCTACTTTTTTATGAAGGATAGGGTCTATGTTCTCCTTGATATCCATGAGATGTGTGCTTGTGAAAGCTCTTGCCTCATCCAACACAGTCTCCCCTTGAAAGGCAAGGTGTGAAGCATCATACAAGCTCAACATTCCCTTTATGTCCGTTGAAAGGCTGGGCTTGAAACAACCCTTTTCATCTTTAAAGTCGTTGAAAACATCTACAAACCACAGATGTTGGTTAGTTGCATATAAAATCGGAACCAATCAAGAGGAATATTTTGAGATGATATGATGTGCATGTTGTTTCCATGTTCTCATCTTTTAGAGGTCAATCCTCGATTTGATAGGTTGTTTAGTCTAACTCACCATCAGCATCATCATTATCATTCTCATTCATTAGATACCTTCTCCATGGTCATGATATAACATAAACTTTATAGATAATATATCTATATGTAACAGCATGCTAAGGGTGAATTAGGGAGTAATAAAAAGGCTGCAAAAATATATTTGATTGCATAAGGAAAACTTACGGATTGCTTCTATAAAAGATAAAATCAAGGTTTAATATCTGAAATGGTTTGGATTGTATGTGGAAGAACATAAATAGGCTATGTAGGATGTATTGAGCAGTTATGCGTTTAGGGAAATAAGAAAGTGGAATACGTACAAACCAATAGATGAAGTAGCGAGGAAAAACAAAAGGGGGCTAAAACAAAAGGGATTTCGTTGCCTTCAAGATGCTAGATTTGTCACTACCATGAAGAAACAGAGGCCCACAAATCCTTCAATCATTTTACTTCATCCCTTTGGACATGGCTTCTTTCTATCAATGGATCCTCTCCCTCCCATCTGATCTCTGTTGCTACCATTTGAACATCTCTGTCTTTTGATAGAAATGATTTTGAAAGAAAATGTGTAGACCTCATCGTTATCATCTGGACAGTTAGGAATGGCTCCAAGTTTGACAAGAAGAGGACCTCTCTTCTAAGAGAAAAAACTCTTGTGGCCGACCGTCTTTCGGATATGGTCTTTAGTTTACCGGGTCGGCTTCAGACTCAATGTCTTCATTCAATTCTCTCTACATTGGGAGTTGTGATTGCTTCATTTTTTTCTCTTGTTTGGTTGCTTTTTGGTGAAATTTTTTTTTTAGCTTCTTTGTCTCTTGGGGGCTTTTGCCCATGTTTTATTATCTTCGTTTCAATTCAAATTTACCTCTTAGCAGGAAAAAAAAAAAGTAGCGAGGAAAAACATAAAGTATGATTGTGGAGTTGCTGAAAACTTGGTTTTAACTGAAGTTAAGCAGAAATGTGGAACTAACAAAGTTGACTCGAAAGTAACTGAATAAGGCTTCTATATGAAGATTGAGAAAATAATAACCTTGTTTGGCGAAAGTGGTCAACATGGCCACACGTGTAACCATGTTAGGGCTTTTCCCAATTTAAGTCAGTTGATTTTTTATAATCTATTTTCTTCGGTTTTGATTTTAATAAATATGCTTGGATTCACTTTAAGAAAGTCCAATCCTTGAATCTTGTTTCTCTAATCTTGAGGGAATTAAGGGAGCTTTCTTCTCAAAATGTTTTATTTTATTTATATTTTTTTTATGAAAAGAAATCTCTCTAGGGTTATCTACAAAAGTGATTTTACACATGTCAGAGTGAGTGATAAGGGAGACAGGAGCAAACCCAAACTGCTCATCATCAAGATCATGGTACAAGGTACGATTTTAGACTATATATTATTTAATGCATAAGTCAAGATCATTATGTTTATTTCTAGTTGCAAATATAAAATTTATCAAATCTCGCATTAAAAGGGAGAGAAAGTTAATGCCAAGTGATTAACATTGTGTCGATGATAATTCTCTTAAATCAATGCTTTGTGGTGCAGATGGAAGAGACGATGTAGTAGGATCAAACATCTCTTTATTGCTAGTAGTCTCAGAAGGAGGTATTTATGAGGGTAGCTCAAGGTCAAAAATTGTCCACACATGTTCCTTGCATACCCCACAAGATATGGTTTGATCAAGCTCATGAGAGCAATATATGATGATCCAACGATGTCAATATGATGAAAGCCTAAATGTACCATTTATGCCCTTCAATCATGTCTTTATTATGTCGTGGGATGATACTACAAGTGCTTAGTTGTGATATTTTCATGTTTGCATGTGTTTTAGGTGAAGGGAGTGAAGTTTAGCTAATTGGAGGGAGATGGCCTTAACATAGAGTAAACTGGGCAATTCTGGCTGCTAGCATCCAGACGCCGACACAGTGCCATTCAGACGTCAATCAATAACAACACGTAACACCTTGCTGCCTGCTGGCATTCAGACGCTGGTTGCGATGTGAATCCATTTAGCCACCCGGTTTGGAGGAGGACTTGGTGGGAGTTCTATATAAGGAACCCTAAAACGAGTTTTAGGGTTATCAAAGGTTTGAGGAGGCAGCTGGAGGCTAGGGTTGAAGCATTCCAAGGAGCATCAATGTGATGTTTAGATCCAAGATAATCTATGCCCTAGAGATAGGTTATGCCCAAATCTAAACTACATGATCTACTTGGTGACTCCATGGAGGCTTGTAGCCAAAATGGGTCATTGAAGCGTTCATATCGAGACCCTAGGTATTCATTTGCCATTGTACAAGGATAGGGTGGATTCATACCATAAGGCCTTCCTTTCATTAAAGACAAGTCCATTCCCACTTAGATAATTTTAGGAACCAAAACCCCAAACCAAGCCTTCATTCTTTCTTAAAATTAATTTAGGAATTGATTATGAATAAAACGCAAGTTAGCCTTTTTGTCCCAGTGGATACAATACCCGGCTAACATCACTACTATCACGGGTAGAGGTAATACATATGTTTTATTTATTTTTATAAACCTTGCTTTCGAGCGAGCAAATTTTGGCGCCGTTGCCGGTGACAATTAGCACGGTTGCTTGTTTCTTTTGAAAATTCCAACATTAATTTCACTTCTTCATAGTTTTCTTATATTCTTTCATTTTTACTAACATCTTTTGCTATCCTTACCGTAGGTTATTGATTCTAACATACGGAATCTTAGATTTTGTGTAGGGATCTCAAAGAGTTCACAAAGGTCAAAGTTTTACTCAAGCAAATCTCTTTTCTCTACCCAAAGCACTGTAAGTTCTAGACTTCGTGAATTTTTTCATAACTTGCAGTAAGAGTACTACACTCTTTTGGAATGTAACTTGCAGAAATAGATAGAACACTCTACCCCCTCCGCCACCTCTCTAGCCCTTGAAGGAGTACTACACTCCTTTGGAATACACAACACCATCATGTATTATTCGGCTGCCTTCTACAAATTGGATCACATGAACTAGGGACCACATGGCATGATTGAACTTGGGCCACCATGATTTTGACCGTCGACTTGAGTCCTTCCTTTATCAAATCACTGTTAGAAAAAATGATATTTCTTGCGAGAGTGGGTTAAGAAAACCGCATTCAAATGTTTATTACCAATTCAAATGTTTGTAGCCCAAACCTTGTTGTTAGTGATCTATGGGACCAAGATAAAAAATGAAATGTTAATTTCACCAAGACCAATTTCAATGAGAATGTGGATAGTATTATAAAAATTTATCTTCCTCAATATAGAGAGAATAATGAAATTTGGCCCCATACAAAAGACGTGGTTCTCTCTACAAAATCTACTTACAATCTCATAAGAAGGGGAAATCAAGTTGCGCGAACCAATGATAATACGGAAGCCTTTATAAAAGTTACCTCTGCCTCAGAGTTTTCTTGTTTGGATGGAAATGCCTAAACAATGCAATTCAGCTGTGTAAACTTATACATAGTGCCTTATGTCGAATAATCGATTGAACATGCTCTATTTTTGTGAAAGCATGCCAGGGCCTCTTGGTTTGGTTCAAATTTTGGCTAATCATCTCATAATTTTACCTTTAGATCAATATCATAGTGGTGAAATAAATATATGGAAGTGCGAGACTCTTCAAGGCCAACTTATTGTTAGAATTCTAGTTGGCTAATTCTCCTATTTTGAACAAAACTCAAGTTCTAATTGAGTTGTAATTTCTATTTCATTTAGAAAAGGACAATGAAGTAACCCTATGATAGTGGAAGATAACTTCTAAATATTTTAGATAAGGCTTGAAGACTTCTGGATGCTTTAAAAGACTTTTAAATAGACCTTTCTGGAGCTTCTTCTCGTGACATCATGCCTCTTCCAGAGTGTTGTCTCACTATAGCGAGCTATGTAAATGGCGTAGGCAAAACATGGTCACGCTATAACAAGAACCCTGCTCATTATAGCGAGCTGAGGAATTTTGTCCAATCAGAACTCTGCATACTGTCTTTTCTCAAACTCCTTTCTAAGAGTTCCATTGGAGTTTCAATAGGTCTTGTGCACGAGCCTTGGGCTATTTATAGACCCCTAGCAGCCACAAAAGAATCACTTCAGCAATCTAATTCTCTAAAGCATCGAGTATTCGTCTAAGAGAGATTTTGTGGGCTTATCTTATAAGGGAGACTGCGCTGAAGATATTTTCTTTTTCCATATTTTCTCAAGCACCTTGAAGGGGCCTTCAGGGTGGGTTTCAAGCTAGCACGTGGAGGGTGAATGACGGGTCGTCGGCAAGTTCTTCACAGTCCTTTAGGTTGAGTTTCAAATGCGTCAAAAGTCTAGTGAGTTCACTTGTAATCTTCGTTGTATAGTGCTTTGCTTTTCGGTGGTTTCTATCACACGTGGTTTTCTCCCAAGTTGGGTTTTCCACGTAAAAATTTTGTGTCTCCTTTCTTTTGTGGCTATTGATTCTTATTTGGACTTAGGATAATTGGTTAGATTAATTAATTGGGATTGAAACTCGTATTATAACTAAGAAAGGACCTTAACATGTGTTAAGGCTTAAATAGAAGGTTGATCTAGGTCCAGTCAAACCTTTATTTATCAGCTCTAAAGGCTTGGATCTGACTTTGTGGTGGACCATTTGGAAATGTAGAAATGATTTTGTTATTATAGAGGAAAGGATATGATTCTAACAAATACTATAAACACTGCTAAAAATATTTTCATAAACTTAAAATCCATGAAACTAAAAGAGGGAAGAGATGACAAAGGTTCTCAGGATTCTAGCTTACCCTTTAGAGTGGTTGAGGGGTTAGCTCTTCTTTTTTTTTTTTTTTTTACTTTTTATTCTTCTTTTAGTAAGCTAATGGGTAAAGCAGGTTATGGTTTTGCCATTTGTCTAAAGAAGTTGAGGTGAGGTCCATTTTATGGGCCTTGACCGAAACAAAGGCAATGGGCTTCTCAAAAGTCCATATTTTGATGGTTGTTCTTGAAGTTGCGCGTGTGATCAAAGGCAACTCCGATTGGTCTAGTGATCCCATTTTGCAAAATATATATCTCTACCGTGGTTTTATCTTCTAAATGTTTTGAGGTTTCTTATATCCCAGATCCATGAATGCGTTTGCACGTAATTTTACAGAAAATACTTGTAGGAGTGGCGGGGGTTAGGATGTCTTTCATTTTCTAGTTTGGGTGTTCTTTGGTTGTTTTTATTTTTTATTTTTTTTCCTCTAGTTCTCTTATTCTTCTGTTGCTTTTAATGAATTTGTTTTTTTTACCAAAAGAGAGAAAGAAAGACTCTATCTAATAAGTTGATACTTGTTACTAGTACAATTTCAATTATCTAGTGAGATAAGAGAGCATATACTTGTGGAGACCTTGTACCCATGTTATCTAAGAAGTCTAAATCGAGTTGATACTGCATGAAGATCTTTCCTCATTTCTATGCTGGTGTTGTCTCATGATATCGTGTATAGCACTTGCTTAATCTCATTTTCGAAGAGCCACCTTAGACCTAGACGATGGAGTTTGTCAATCAGTTCTATTTGGGCCAAAGAACTATCTGTTTCTTTCAACAAATGCTTTACAACTTCCTTCAACTTCTCCACACGTGTTCCATGTGCCTCTACCTGGGAAAAAAATAAAAAATTAACCATATGGTAATGAAAGCTAATATCAATTATTTCTTTTGATTTGTGCATGAAATTAGATTTTCTATGATGGTTTTTAAAAACTCCCTTGTAGGATTCATAACAGCTCCCGCCTAATGATTAATTCAAACCTTTCGAAACAAACACAAACCTACCCCCACATCAATTATCCTATATAGTCTGACATAGATCATGTCATCATCTATTATATGATCATGTCACGGTAAAAGAAGGTCTTTCAAAACCATAAAACAATGATGCCTAAAAAAAAATAATTCAAATGGGCCAAACCTAACCACACTTCACCCATCTTTTGTTTATGGTAAGCAGTTGTACCTATCTTATTCACCCTACTACTATAGATATGATTGAAATGCATTCAGGTGGGCCATGTAGTAGTGTGGATTCTTTCAAATAGCAACATTTCCCTTTGATCTAGAGGAGGTAGAGATTTATGCCCCAATAGATTTCATTACCACGTCAGGTCATTGTCAGTCCCAACAGTCTTTGCTATCATGCCAAACAACGATGTAAACAGGTCAGTTCCGGTTCAGGTCAAGAGAACCGGTTTTCTAGTTTCAAAATCGAAACCGTTAATGACAAGACGAAACTGAAATCGCAGAGGGTCTATAGGTAGTGAATGTTATGGAAAAAATCTAGTTCTTAGAAGAGATTCTCGAAAATTGAGGTAATATATTAGGTCTCGGGTCAACGAGTCGCAACCAATGTCGAATTGAACTCGGACCCGTTTAGCTCACGGGTCCAAAAAGAACCCGGCTATGGACCTGTTTACTTATTGGGGCCTAAATAAGGATCCAAAGCCGTTTTTTAATAAGTCGAAACCTCCGGGTAATTGACGAATCGGTGACCCATTTACCTCCCTATGGCTAAATATTTAGGCCCGCCAAAATCTATCCCCTGTCTCACCCCAGTTTGTATGTTCTCATGAATTATGTTTGAAAAGGTTGGACTCATAGCTGTGCATTACTAAGGTTCGACTCATGCCAGATCATACAAGTAAGGATGTTAATCCTCACCTTGTAGCCACTTCCTAGTGACTGCACAAAATCATAGTCCCAGATGCTGGGCTTGTAGTTCCCTGATCTTCTTTGAACTGTGGTTGAGTAGGTTGGTGTAGTGGTGGAGCATGAAATTTGCTTTGAGACACATTTCGGGCGTGTGAGGCCATGGGCTACGAGTCCGTGTCTGGGATTTGGGAGGAAGGAGGATAAAAATGGAGCAATCATTTGCAATGCCATGTTGCAATTTGCTGATAAGAAACCGAAATGCCCATAGGCATTATATAAGAAGAGTAGGCAAAGCAGAAGGCCCCTCAAAACCTCTTACATCACCCAAACTTGGTTTTTGATAGATCCTCTCTCAACGTTATCTTTGAGGATGCTATGTGTTTTTATTTTTGGTGAAGGTTAGGTTTATGAAATTAAATAAAAGATTATCTCATCGTTATTAAAGTAAAAGATACGTCAAACCAGAGCGTCCTATCAATAGATTATATTGAGTAGGACTAGTACGTGAAGAAGTCTGCAAAAACCTTCTCTCCTACTTTTCATGGAAAACTGCTCACTTATGTTTTTTTAACCCTTTCTAACCCAATCAGATGATGTTTTTGCAACAGCAATGTGATATTTTCTTTGAATGCTTTTCCTCACATGTACACCGACATGCCATAAATTTATAGTCCAACATTAAAGTAAAAGACATGTCACATAGCTGTCCATTCATTAGATGATGAGTAAGAGTGAGGAACTATGTAACAACTTTGTCCATGCATGTAGCTTTCTATGCTTTTCACATGGAACATGTGTACAGAAACATTAATGCCCAAAAAATCTAAGGTCTTAAAGCCTATGTAAAACATCCCCTATTATGGGGAACATAAGGATGGTCTATTAGGTTAATAGTGGGTTTTTGGGTGTACCAAGGTTTTGGGGTTAAGAGTATAAATAGAGAGAGCATGAGTCTTTGTTCAGTAATTCCACCCGGTGCATAGTGAAAATGCATGTCCGTCTTCTCCTGTGGACGTGGGCCAAAAGCCGAACCACGTAAAACTTGTGTCTTGTCACTTGTGTGGTGTGTGCTTGATCTTCTCGATCTTGTGTGATTCTTAGCCCTAGATCACAACACCGCTTAATGATGAGTTCAAACCTTTCGACACAAACAAAAACCTACCCCCACCGCAATTATCATATTTTAACAAAGAACAAGTCATCATCTATTAGTAGCATGAAGCCCTTGTGCAATGCACATGTTAAGTCTCGTGTGACGTAAATAATATATTAAAATTAATATTCCTTTCATGTAAATCTAACAAAATAATAAAAAAAATTCAAATCAACCAAAGAAATATGAAAACCAAACCTTTCTTCCTTTAATCCACGACAGCATATATGTCTCATCTTCAAAAAAAAAAAAAAATCGTAAGTATTTCTGCTCATTTTAATACTATAGCAAAACTTCAAAAATAACCATTAATTTATAGAGTTGGAAGGCATCCCTTTGAATTGGGTCACATCCATACAAATGGGCCCAAGAGACAAATTTTATTGAGAAGGCACATATGTAACCCAAGAGACACATTTTATTGAAAAGGCACATATGTAGCCCAAGAGACACATTTTATTGAGAAGGCAAATATTATGTGTTTTTAAAAGGACACATTCACAAATGGGCCCTAAGAAGCTGATGTGGCTTCTCCTAAGGCAAGAATTGCGGATTTTTTTTCCCAACCAACATTCAGCTTTAAAGAGAAAGAAAATGATCATGTCACTATAATTAAAGATGGTCTTTGAGAGGAATCACAAATTTGTCCTTGTGGATAGGGCGCTTTCTCCCATAGCTCCACCCAGGGATCGATCCCTGGGTGGGCAGATCTACTTTGATTTCCCTGGCCACCGAGCCAACTCAGCAAAAAGAAAAAAAAGAAAAAGTGTTTTGGAGCAATAAAACAATGAGGTCTTAAAAAAATGGATGAGCCAAACCTAACCACTTTCTACCTGTCTTATTCACCCTACTGCTAAAAATATGATTGACATGCATTCAGGTGGCCCATCTAGGATTGTGGAATGTTTTCAAATAGTAGTATCTCCCTCTAATCTAGAGGAGGTAGAGATTTATGCTCCCATAGATTTTATTAGGTCAGGCAATTGTCAGTCCAATAGTCTTAGCTATCGGGCCAAGTATTTAGACCCGCTAAGATCTATCCCCTATCGCACCCCATTTTGTATCTTCTACTAAAATATGTCTGACTAGGCTAGGCTCAGTGGGGAACCCAAGTGTTATCATCCAGGTGCGTTTGCACCCGTGTGATTTGAGAAACCGCTTAGATAATATCAAAAAAATTCCAATTTTATTATTTAACGTCTTCACTTGATTATATACCGCACCACCAAATTGAAAATCAAGTGTCCACCATTGGCTAGGCTCATAGTCGTGTACTTAATGCATGTCCCATTCAACTATGGGAAGGAAACCAGCCTTGTGCCAGGCCTGTGTGCCTGAAAACACAATAGAATAAAGCCCAATGCTAGATCATACAAGTAAGTGAAGGGTTTTGCAGGACCCACTGGAATGGATGCTAGTATAATTAATCAAATCAGTGCAGTGGATGTAACCAATCAAACAAGATAGAACTAGCAAATAAATCTACCAAAGAATCACCACAAGAAGGCAGACACAAATATAACGTGGAAACCCTTTCCAGGGAGAAAAACCACGATCTAGAAACCAAGATTTCACGAACAATTACTACATATACTCACAACTCCTTTACCACAGTCCGTACCTCGATCTAAGGACTCTAGTTGTTCTTACAGAACTTCTACTGACACGACTTCCACCGTGCACCGTTCTCCTTACTTGTTCTCCTCGCACCTTGTTAGACAAGATGATCAATCTTCTACAAGAGAGTAGAAGCAACAAAACCTTCTAGAGTAGCCCTTTAGAACGATCTCTAAATGGCTCTAGATAAATAAAGAATTCTCTCTTAGGGTATTCTAACCTCATATCAAGAGACACAGTTGACTTCTTGTATATCAGTTTGGGTTAAGAGAAACACCTAGTAAAAAGTCCCAAATCCATACATAAGACTTCTAATTAAACTCCAATCAGAATAGCACTTATCCTCAAAATCTTCAAAAGAGTTTTTATCAGACTGGGTGTCTACGCCATTCTCGCTATAGCGTGATTGTGAGACACTATTTTTCCTCGGGTAATGCTGGCCTGACGGAATCTGTCATGAATTGTTTTTTTTTTTTGGCCTAACAATCTCCCCCTTTTGGAAATTCTAGGACAAAATCCCCTAGAACAATACAATTTGATGTACTCAAAAGTAAAATCCAAAATACATTGAATTTAAATTAAAAATAATTCAACTCTGTAGATCTTGGATTGCCCTGGCTTGTATAGCTCCCCCAGATCCATTCTTCTCCCCCTACATTTGTCCATAATTGATAAACAAATACCATCATGCAGCTTCTGTCAATCTGAATGCAGTAGCTTCCCCTCAATGCTGACTCCTCCTCAATAAGATCTTCGTATCAGCACTAGCGTGGGCAATTGATCTTGCACATCAGGGGTGATGAAGCTTAAGCACACACACTTGCAAATTTAAATATTTTAGCAAAGTGTGTACAAATACAGAAGGTAGGTCTTCTTTCTTAACCCGGATAGCGTTGGTATTCTTCTTTTTCAGCTCTGCCTTCTGCGTTTTCCATTGCCTTTGATTAGGTAAAGATTGCAGCTTATTGCAATGGGGTCGCATGTGTTCTTTAATTCCATAATGATGACAAGTGGGGATTCGTTCAGGACGTGACACATTCTGTTTCTGTGGAGCTTTCATTGCAATACTAACAACAGGATTAGCTGCTTGCAATGGGGTCGAATGTGTTCTTTAATTCCATAATGATGACAAGTGGGGACTCGTTTAGGATGTGACACATTCTGTTTCTTTGGAGCTTTTATTGCAATACTAACAACAGGATTAGTAACAACCGAATTTTTAACAAAACAATCGTTCCTTTAGTATTCGAAGTGGATGCTCCATCAGCGCAGCCCATGCCATGCTTGTTAGTGTGACAACTTGGTCCGGGCGGCACCCTTAACCACAATTGTGTCACCTTCAAACGGTGAGTCTTCGAAGTGGATGCTCCATCAGCGTAGCCCATGCCATGCTTGTTAGTGTGTGCCTTTTGACTGCACAGGTTGTCATCTAATATTCTTCATCTAGTGTTAATCCTATTCAGTGAAGCTTTAGCAATATTTAACTCAGATAGAACCATCTTGAGATCAAGTAAGTTTTTCATATAGTGTTAATCCTATTCAATTTTCTTCGATTCAGATCAGAATTCTCTGCTTTAAAAGTTTTCATATCAGAATCAAGTAAGTTACACTTTTGTGATTCTGCAGTCAATTTGTCAACCAACTTGATATTTTCAACCTCCAATTTTTGTACTTTAGCAAGTGAATCTGCAAGTTCAACTTTCAAGGAGGCATTCTGCTCTTCAGACACTTTACAATTAATAACAACTTTTTCATTCACCTTAACCATCTTCATGGTCTTCTTGAAAAGTATTTCATATTCATCTTTCCAATCTGGTTCTTCCTCTAACTCAATAGCTTGATCAGTCTCAGCTTCGAAAGAAACATAGGAAGCAGCAGAATCAAAAGTTGTCATAAAAGCAATAAACTTCCCCTTGCTAGTGTCAGGCTTGTCAAACTCAGTATTTTCATCATTCTCATTAGAAGTTTTGAAAATATTTTTAGGGGTCCTGTGATCTCTAGATTGGTCTACTCAAACAATCAACCCAAAAGTATGCAGAAATTAACAATATACAGCGAAAATAAAATCAACAAGCACACACACACAAGGACACCAAATTTAAGGTGGAAACCCTAACCGGGTGAAAAACCACCGATCCAAACTGGATAAAATCAAACACTATGAATCTCACAATTACAAGAAACTTAGATCTCTTCCCAAGATATCCCCCACCCAAGGATTGAAGTTACCTTGTGTCTTTTCATGCTTCAACGACTTCACACCGTTGATTGCAACAGATTCAAACTAGCGCTTGACTCCTCAAGTCTTCTCGAAAGAAGATAATCTTCTACAAGGATGCAGAAGAACTGGCACTAGAGAACTTGGCAGCACAACTTCACAAAAATTTCTAAAGAAGAATTCTCTCAATAATAATCTCTAACTAGAACTTTGAAAGGTGAGGTGTTATCTTTGGAATAGCTCTTGAGTCCTTTAAATAGCCCTTGGGTCGTGCTTAAGGTTGCCTAAGACGATTAGGACTAAAACAAGTAGTTTGAGCACAATTAGAAAATTAACTTCTAATTTTCGTCCAACTCTCTGCTCCTAGTCCGCTCGAGTGGATGAGCTTCTATTTCAGCGATTGGCTATTCGACTCTGTCCGCTCGAGTGGATGTGAAGGTCGCTCAAGCGGACCCCTTTACTAGCTGATCTGGAATTACAACTCTTTTGCACAACATTCTTCTTCTAATTCTTTCAGACTTTCTTTTTCTAAGCCCTTCCAATATCTTCTATCTTCAGAGTTCTTTTCTAAATATAAAATTACAACTCAAAAGACCAAAAGTTTTGTCCAACCTATGAATTTAGCCAACACTAAAATTCTAACAATCTCCCCCTTTGGCAATTCATGGACAAAACTCCTTAAGAGAATACAATTTGATCTACCCACAATGAAACACAAAATATGATTTAAAAAATAAAAGAGGAAATAGCACAAAAATAAAAAAAAAATTGCAATCAGCAAATGTAGAGCAAACAACACAAAAATTAAAAATTTGCAATCAACAAATATAGATCTTCATTGTCTCTAACTCAATCTGAACTTCTTATTCTCCCCCTTGATCTGTCACCTTTCTCCCCCTTTTTGTCCATAATTTGACAAAGCTAAAGATAAGAACATGCAGCTTTCTGATTAATAGCTCCCCCTCAGTAGCAACTCCCCCTGAATGTATCTTCGTAGCAGCGTTAGGGGTGGGAGCTTGACCTCTTTGATCAGGGCTTGTTACAGGCACCCACCCACACTTGTGTAGTTTGATCTTTGAGGAAAGTGTGAGTAAACTCCTTAGGCAAATCAAATTTTCTAACCCAAATTTGAGCCATCTTGGGTGGAGACAATTCTTCCGCCATTGCTTGATCTTAGGTAGACTTTGCAGCTTCTTGCAATGGGGACGACTGTGTCCTTGTAATCCACAATGATGACAAGTGGATGTGCGTGCATCGCGTGACACATTCTTTTTCTTCAAGCTACGCGACACATGATTTGAAAGTGCAATATGTGGAGTACCATGTGTAACACTTGAAAGAAAAATTGTTTTAACTTTAGCATTTGAAGTGATTCACAATGATCATAACCAAGACCGCTTTTGTCAAAAGGAGACTTCTAATTCCACAAGATGCTTGTAAGAGTCTTCGAACTAGTGTTCATCTTGTTTAAGGATGCCTGTTTAACTACAAGCTCAGACAGATTGATCTTCAATCTTCCTTGTAGATCATGATTTTCAGCTTTTAATATTTGTATCTCTTGCTTCAGATGTACTACTTCTTTTTCAGCATTCTTAAGTTTTTGACTATCAGTAGTCAAATTTTCAGCCAAACAGTTTTTCTGACTTGTCAAGAGATCAACGTGTTTAAGAGCTTGCTCTAATTGAACCTTCAGTGCAGAATTTTATTCTTGAGCATGATGGACCCGATTCTTCCCTCTCTCCCGCTGCCTCTGTCCCAGGTCTTTCGGGGTACGGTAGAGGGGAGGAGAAGAAAAGTAAAGGGTAACAACATCTTTCTTTCTTTTTGTATGGGTATGCCAATTTCACTTTTCCACTTGGAATTTAGAAACGGTGATCCGAAGATCCACCTTCACAAGTAGAAAGGGAAAATGAAACTTTTTCTAGTTTTCCATTGCACACATATTTTAAGAAAAGAGACAAAGTTTTTTTTTTATATGCCGTGAAAGGCGATTTCATTTGTTTGCCGTAAAAGGCGATTTACAAATCTTATCTATCATGAAAGACAAGAATTGTGATTTTTGTCTCTAAAAGAAAAATAAAGTACAATAGAAATCAAGAAAAGGAATCTGACTTCTCATTCGATTGTGGGGACACGTTCAGATCGACGGTCGCGAGTCATGTATGGGCTCCTCCGTCGTCTATGCAGATGAGAACACGATGCTTGGATTCTTGGCTTGGCTTTTTAACCTCAGATTTTTAAAGGACAAAGACCAAGAGAAGGTCTTATATCCGATAAAAAACTAAGTAAACGGGCTGAAAAGCCACGTTTTAGCCATGTTAGTAGAAGAAGGGAGGTCCTTGGGGGGATGGCCCCCCAAGGTGCTTCAATCACCTTTTGGTGGTCTTTGCAGCAGAGTTGCAGGGCCTCTGGATTTTCCGGGCAATTCTCTGGATTCTTTTTCCGTTCTTCATCTCCTTTTTTTTCTGATCCCCCTTTTCCCTTTGGAATGCCCTCCTATTTATAGGCCTTTGGTAGCCATTTAGGAGGGTTTATGAGCATTGAATGCATTAATGCTCATAATGGGAGGAGTTACAAGTTTTAAAGTATTTGTTTTATAACTCCTTTTTCCTTGAATCTGATTGGTCGATGGAGAATAATGAGCTTTTAATTGCCTTTAATCCTCATCATGGGAGGAGTTTCATGGCTTTAATGCCATAAATCCTTTGACTTGTAACTCCTATTTGCTTGCTTTTGATTGGGCCGTCCAAAATAATGAGTTAATGACCGCATTAACTTGTCATAAAACGGATCATTTAACCTCATTAATTGGTCGCCAAGTCGTTTGAAGAGTCGCGGGCCGCGCCGCATCTTTTGGAATTCTTCTTGCGATGACCGCCGGTGGATCCACATGTTGTCTGATGTCGGATGGCGATGCAATTTCAGACATTGATTAATGTCAACGTGCCGGCAACATCAGTCCTGTCGATTTCACGATCGGGCGGGCGGAAAGTGTGCTTTCTTTGTCGGCCAGTTGGCGATTTCGAGGCATCTAATGATCATCCAATGATTTCAGCGGCGAATCCGTGATGTTGACGAAGATCGACGGATTTCATGCACGAAAAATCAGATTTTGGAAAAATCACAGGGGCCAATCAACTCGAAACGCGAAAAGGACCCGAAAAAAGGGGTTTCCGGCGGCTTTTGGGTCGCCGGAATTCCATGGTCGCCAGCGACCATGGGCTTTGGGCCCCTCTCGGCCGCCGTTCGGTCGCCTTTTCTTCGCCGTTTTTCGATCTTTTTTCACTCTTTTTTCTTCTGTATTTTTCCTGACATTTCCCCTCATTTATTGGCCTGATTCTCTTGAAGAAAACCCGACGAGAAGCCACGCAAATCAGAGCACAAAGTTTCCTATTTTTCTGGAAAGCCGAAGACTTTGTTGTGCGGTTTTACCGATTTTTTGTCAAGCATTGAAACTAGGCCAAACGATGTCGGAATGACCTGAAATTTGACGTGGAGCTTCTTGAGCAGTAGATAGGACCAACCATAGGCTTTGGTTTGAGTTTTGAAGTCGTTCGGGGTCCCGCAAATGCTTGCCTTAATTTCGCCATGAGAGAAATGCCGAGCTTTGACTTTTGGTCAACCGATGTCCGATTGACCTGAAATTTCACAGGGAGCCTCCTGAGTAGTAAGTAAGACCAACCATGGGCTTTGGTTTGAATTTTGAAGCCTTTTGGGGTCCCGCAAATGCTCGCCTTAATTTCGCCATGAGAGAAATGCCGAGCTTTGAAACTAGGCCAAACGATGTCCGTTTGACCTAAAATTTGACAGGGGACCTATTGGAGTCATTTTGAGATGATCCAATAGCTCCAATTTGGATGCCATGATTCCGGGGTGCTCCATCGCCGGCAGGCCTGTTTTTGCTTCCGAGAGTTGATGAAGGGTCAAACGTTGTCCGTTTGACTTGAAATTTGGGATGGGGCCTTTTGGAGGTATTTTGAGACCATCCGTAGGCTCTGATCGAAGTTTTGAAGTCTTCGACATTGTCGCTGCCGGGAGCTCCTGTCTGGCTGTCGGAGGAGTGAAGTTAGGCCAAATGATGTCGAAATGGCCTGAAACTTCATGTGTACCCCTCTTTTGGTTGCTTTGAAGGATCTTGCAGTTTTTGTTTGATTCTATCAAGATCTGGTGCTTGAAGTGGCGCCTTCCTATTTATGGCAGGATGTGGCTCCATGTAGCTTTTGGTGTTGAAGGGACATAGTGACATTTTTGGTGTCAACAGAGCAGCCTTGAACTTGATAGTGATCTTATTGTTATACTTGGTTATCTTGACACAATCAGCATAGGTAACATGGTACAATTCTTCCCAATTTTTCTCTTGGTCTGACGACTCATCTTCATTATCTTCATCAGTATCATTGTCAGACACAGACGCAGCCATGAATGCCACAAACTTGCTATTCACTATATTAGAAGGATCACGCTCATGACCTTTTATATTTTCTGTTTCATTTTTAGAAGATTCTTCATCCCAAGTTGTGTTGAGAGCCTTTTTTTTTGTACCATTTTTCTTGTTGGCACACTCATTAGCATAGTGACCATAGCCTTGGCACTCAAAACACTCTATCCCTTTTGCAAAATCCTTCTTCTCAGATTTGGAATTTTTTCTATTGGCTCGTTTTGTCTTCATGTATTTTTTGAAGCATTTCATAAACTCAGTCATATCATCTTCAGCCTCAGATTCAGAATCAGACTCAATTTTCTTTGCAGGCTTCTTTCGTGTTTTTGAAATGGCTTTCAAAGCAATATCCTTGTCTTTTGATTTTCCTTTATTCAAATGATTTGCTTCAAACGTTTGAAGATTTCCAACCAGTTCATTTACCTTGAGGGTATCCAGATTCTTATTTTCCTCAATAACATCAACTTTAGAATCGAACCTCAACGGTAGAGACCTTAGAATTTTCTTGACAATCTTGTGTTCTGGTATTTCTTCCCCCATATTGAAAACAGAATTGACAATCTCATTCAGCTTTGCATAAAATTGATCAAAGGTCACATCTTCTTCCATCATGATGGTTTCAAATTCTTTATTCAGCCTTTGCAGTTTAGCTTGTTCGCCATGTCTGTACCCTCATAAACTGTCTGTAGGACTTCCCACACTTCTTTTGCAATCTTGCAAGTGGAAATCCTTCGAAACTCATCAGCAGTTACTCCATTGTATATGCAATTCACAGCCTTATTATGACAATTGGATGCATGCTTCTCATCCCTAGTCCATTGGGCTTTAGTTTTAGGAACAGTTTATCCATCAACCACAATTGTTGGTCGAGAGTAGCCATCTTCAACAATATCCCAAACATCATCATCAATGGACTTAAGGAACCCAATCATCCTTTGCTTCCAATATGCATAATTAGAACCATCAAACAATGGAGGCTTGGAAGTTGATGTCCCTTCTCTATTGAGTACCATTCTAGAAATCTTGTAGGATTAAACAGAAGAAGATATTGCAACCTGCTCGGATACCAATTGAAAATATTTTTAGGGGTCTGCGATCTTTAGATTGGCCTACTCAAACAATCAATCCAAAAGTGTGCAGAAATTAACAGTATGCAATGAAAATAAAATCAACAAGCACACACCACAAGGACACCAAATTTATGGTGGAAACCCTAACCGGGTTTTCTTCTATCTTCAAAGTCCTTTTCTAAAAAAAAAAGTACAACTCAAAAGACCAAGAGTTTTGTCCAACCCATGAATTTAGCCAACACTAAAATTCTAACAAGTTTCAAAGCCTTCTTTCTAGATTTTTTATTTTCTCAGTCATTAGCAATGTGCCCATAGCCTTGGCAGTCATAGCATTGAATCCCTTTAAAAGATTTCTTCTTTCCAGGATTTTTAGGGATCCTCACATTGGTTTTCTGAACCTTCATAAAAAGCTTGAATTGCTTCTCGATCTATACAGCAACTTGGGAATCAATTTCCTCTGAATTTGAAACTGAATCACTTTGTAGCTCTCTTGTATGATTCCTTGGACGCTTTCTTGTATGATTTCTTGGGCGCTTTTAAAGCAGTACCATGAGATTGCGTCTTCCCATTAGACCTAAGGTTTGCTTCAAAAGTTTGTAGGTTGCCAACCAACTCATCAACTTTGAGAGTATTCAGATTCTTATTTTCCTCTATGGCCACAACCTTTCCATCAAACCTTCCTGGGAGAGACCTCAAAATCTTTTTAACAATTCTATTTTCAGGAATTGGTTCCCCCAAGGTAAAGGTATAATTGACAGATGCATTCAGCTTACCATTAAATTCATTGAAAGACTCATCTTCTTCCATCTTTATGGCTTCAAAGGCTGTATACAACTTCTGGACTATCGACTGTTTGATAGTGTCAGTCTCTTCATGCACAGTCTGCAGGATATGCCAAGCTTCTTTTGCAGTAGTGCATGTAGAAGTTCTTCATAACTCAGACAGAACAACTCCAATATAAATAGTTATCTTCAGGTTTGGGACCAGTTATCTTCAGCCCTAGAGTGACAATTGGCAACCAACTCTTCTTCCTTGAACCACTCATCTTCAGGTTTGGGACTAGTTACCCGCATCAGCAATAATAATGGGCAACGAAAAGCCATTCACAGTAGATTTCCTAACTTTTAGATCTATGGCTTTTAAGAATGCAACCATCTTGGTTTTCTAATAAGCATAATTGTTACCATCCAACAAAGGAGGCTTATTGGTTGAACTGCTTTCGCGGTAGATATTCATTCTAGCAATATTTGGATGAACACAATAAAATAGTGTAACGCACTTTTATATCAACTGAATGGTTTTGCCGGACCCACTAGAATGGATGTTAGTCTAATTAATCAAATCAATGCAGCAAATGTAACCAATCAAATAAGATAGAATTAGCAAATAAATCTACCAAGCAATCACCACAAGAAGGCAGACACAAATATAACGTGGAAACCCTTTCCAGAGAGAAAAACGACGATCTAGAAATCAAGATTTCATGAACAATTACTACATATACTCACAACTCCTTTATCTCAGTCTGTACCACGATCTAAGGACTCTAGATGTTCTTGCAGAACTTCAACTGACACAACTTCCACCGTGCACCGTTCTCCTTACTTGATTTCCTCGCACCTTGTCAGACAAAATGATCAATCTTTTACAAGAGGGTAGAAGCAACAAAACCTTCTAGAGCAGCCCTTCAGAACGATCTCTCAATGGCTCTAAAGAAATAAGAAAATCTCTCTTAGGGTATCTAACCTCATATCAAGATAGAGATTTGACTTCTTGTATATCACTTAGGGTTAAGAGAAACATCCAATAAATAGCCCCAAATCTGTGCATAAGACTTCTAATTATACTCCAATAAAAATAACACTCATCCTCAAACTCTTTAAAAGAGTTCACACCAAACTGGGCATCTGCGTCATTCTCACTATAGTAAGACACCATTCTGCCTCGGGTGATGCTGGCCTGACAGAATCTGTCATGAATTGTTTTTTTTTTTTTGGCGTAACAGTAAGGATGTTAATCCCCACCTTGTAGTCACTTACTAGTGACTGTACAAAATCATAGTCCCAGATGTTGGGCTTGTAGTTCCCTAATCTTCTGGGAACTGTGGTTGAGTATATTGGTGTAGTGGCGAAGCATGAAATGTGCTTTGAAAGACATTTTTGGGGTATGAAACGACGGGCTGTGAGTCTGTGTCGGGGATTTGGGAGGAAGGAGGATAGAAATGGAATAATCATTCGCAATGCCAAGTTACAATTTGATGATGAGAAACCAAAATTTTGCAATTTGATGATGAGAAACCGAAATGCCCATAGGCATTATATAGAAGAGGAGGCACCACAGAAGACCCCTCAAAACCCTCTTGCATCACACAAAGTGTGTATGTGATAGATCCACTCTCAACGTTATATCTTTGATGGTGGGTGTTTGTATTTTGGTAAAGTTTAGGTTTGCTAAACAAAAAAAAAAAAAAAAAAAGGAAAGTTGTCGCATGCTATTAAAGTAAAAGACACGTCAAATCAGAGTGTTCAATCATTAGATAATGAGTGCAGAGTGAAGAAGTGTGTAAGAACCTTCTCCATACAATCATTAGCTTTTTATGCTTTTCCCAAGGAACATGATTTACACTAAAATTGAATGATAGTAAACCCTAATTTACCTGATGAATGAAAAGACTGCAAATCCAATTTTAATCCTACCGGTAATTAAGGCTTTGAGTACAACCCTTCCCTTCCTCTTTCTCACCTCCCCACTTTTTCTTTATTTTTTATTTTTTCTATTTTCATTTTAAGTTTCGATTCAAGTTGACATTTAGACCAATTAATATGAGTTTATTGGATTCAAGACTAATCCAAATCACTATGACTTGCCAACAAAGTCAAACACAATCTTAGTGCCCATGGTTTGAGTTGATTTTTTTCTACTTATGGCTTTCATCAGACATCTCAACCCCCTTTGATAAACTGGTGGTTGAAACATGAGGTAAACAAAATTAATTTAACTTCAAAAATGAAGAGAAACGGATCGATTATTTCAAAAACAATTTAATTTCAGACTTACCGACATTGTTTATAGCTTAAACAGAAGCATGCCCTAAGTTTATAGTTTTATATAGTTATTCATTTCATTTCTAATCTGCATTATGAATCACGAAAAAGATTATGTAGGGTCCATTAAAAAGGTTTTGTGTTATACAAAAGATCTATGGTGCTTGTCAAACAGTGACGACATCAATTTATACTTGATCAAAGATTTGGGGCCCACCGATGAGCTATAAAATCCCCACATGTCACGTTAACCCTTTTTTAATGACGTGGACTCTAATTTTAGCAATATATACTGATAAATTAATCATATGTGAAATTCATATTTTTAATTTCTACAAATAATCAATCCAACAACAAAAAGCAGTACAATGGAATTGAGTGTTTTAGTCTTTGTAAACAAGGTAGAATCTGGGTGAATGAAGACCGAGTTTAAATATATGGAAAACTCGGCGTGCCAAATCACTTTATTTTGATAAATTGTATGCATTTTGAACTAATTAATAAGTAAGTTTTATTATTAATTAATTAAAGCTTGAGATTTTGTGTTTGTGATTTCAAAATGATGTTTGAAACTTAATCTGGGGTTGTAAATAGAAAAGATAAATGCGGTGCGATATAGTGTAAATATGAAAGAAGAAAAGTGCATGCGTATGGCAATTCTATTTCAACAACTAGAGATCCCGGGCTTTACACTAAGCTTCTAGTCAATCCGATATTCGGACTGCCAGTACTCCTGTTTACACTAAGCCACCCATCAAAACTTGAGTTAAATTCATGAAAAATGTTTTCCTCCGAGTGGACTAATGAACGCTCCTCCTCTCCCCCCCCCCCCCCCCCCCCAACTTTTTGTTTCCTCAGTTCTTTTCCTTTTTTGAAGACTGGGTTCAGGATGACATTTTGAATTAAATTAATAGTGACATGTTCTCCTACAAGCTACTCCTCTTGTAATCCAGCAATGTGGAGTCCACTTGGGCCCACCTTCAAGTCTTTTACTAATTTTTTTAGGAATCTTGTAAGTGTCACGTTGAGTGAAAGAATTCCTACATTTTATAGAACACCACATCCATGCCGAACCCCAACCCTCTCCCAGGAAGTCACCCATCCTAGTACTGCTCCCGCTCGAGCATGCTTAACTTCGGAATTCATACGGTTTCCGGGGTCGCACGGTTTTAAAAGGCCTCATGCTAAGTTAATACAGGGTTTGATTTCTAAACCCAGGGTCAAGACTTGGATATTTCTGATGAGGGCTCATGGAGACTACTCACTGTTTGAAGCCCGTGGTTGACACGCTACACCCCGTGGTTAAGGCCCATAGCGGAAAAACGACTGTCAAATTAAGTCGGTAAAACCAACGTCCCAGTGTCGGTAGTCAGCAATTTTGACGTAGTGCAAGTTCTCACAAAATCACCTTACAGCTTCCACTCCGTTTCAAATCTCCGATTCCCCCCCCCCCCCCCCCCCCTAACTGACTCTCCTATTCGACCCAGGCCTCCAGCTTGACATCTCTTCCTCTAGCAACAAGTATCTAGCCTCCTGGACAGCAGAATAGATGCTCTGACCCAGATTCCTCCTACCCCGGTCAAGATCCCTACACCCCCAACCCAGTTAGAGCAGATCCATCAAGCCTCTACATCTCTAGTCCCGGCAAATGCAGTCTCTGACTCCTCCAACCCCGACCATGTTTCTACTCTTGCTTTTCCCTCTCCGGTCTGGGACTATGCCCAGCTGGGACTTTTGCATAAACACTTAGCTGGCATCATCCATTCAGCTAGAGGTAAGCTTCTTGGGGAGCAAGAAAGATAACTCAAACTCAGCCACTCCACCCTTTTTTGCAAAACCAGCCACTGTCCATCCTCTTAAACCTCCTGATCCAGCTCCTTAGCTAAATTACTTCACCTCAGACCAACGGACACAAATCCTCCGCCTTCTGCCCACTCTTCCAAGCAAGCCACAAACAACCCCCCCCCCCCTGGTGAAAGGAACTGGCTGGATCTTTTCCCTGACTCCATTCCAATATCTACTTCGGATTACACTCCATCCTCCCTTGTAGATTGCCAATTAGTCATGGAAATACCATCCTCCATGATTGAACCTAGTAAAAACTCATTCTCAACTGCAGTTGTTGGGAGATTTTTTGGGAAAAAGGCCTACTGTCGAATGGCTCACTCTTAAGGAAAATTCCAAATGGAACCTGTCAAAGCCATGCCTTCTCTCGCTTACAGACAAAGGCTTTTTCCTCTTTAGGTTTGCTCGAAGGAAGATAGGGAAATTATCTATCCAAATCTCCTATTCTTCTGCAAAACAGAAAACTTCATATTCTGCCTTGGCCGCAAAGCCAAGATCTTTCTGTTTAGCCTTCCTTTCACCGTGTCTCGATACGAATCCATGGTATCCCCTATCATTGCTGGAGTTCAAACATCCTTTTCTCTTTAGCAAGTTCAATTGACTCGCCTCTTAAACTTGATGACATAACTACTTCCCAAAAAGTTCTAGCTTTTTCTAGGATCCTGGTTAGTTTAGATCTGTCTAGACCTAAACCTTCAGAGATCAAGGTGGAATTATAAGGTGATTCGGAAGTCCTTTTCTCAGTCTCCAATGAAAACCTCCCCTGCTCCAAATGCTTATCTCCTGGACACTCGGAGAATTTATGCAACTCTAGTCCTAAATCTACCAAAGAAAAGACCACCATGCCAGCAAACCAGTCCATTGAAGGTATATTAGGAAAGTCCCCTAACCTATCTCTAAACTCTTCAGCACCTCCTATCCCCCTACCACCATCACCACCAGAGTTGGAGTCGGTCCCAACCATTTTCCATCCTGCTAACCTTCTGCCCCAAGACCCTGCCTCTATGATATTTCCTTCTACTTTCACGGACCTTTCCCGTACAGAAGCCACTCTCCCTCCTGCTGACCTAGCTATCCAACCAGATAGAATAGTCCCAACTGCTGTGCTACCATACCGTGCAATCCCAGCCTCTAAGATACCAGCTCCAGCCACCAACCAGACCCCAGTCCCCCCCTGCAAGACCCCTACCCGAGTGACCTCGATTAGTGTTGATTAAGCCGTGTGTTAGGTCTAAGTGTGTTTAGTGTGTTTTGGTTTAGTTTGGGTTTAGAATAGCTTTGTTATAACTTTGGGGAATTTTGAGTGCCCTTGTGATTAGTGGGGCCCTTTGGGGGTTCCTTTTTATGACCTTGCGTGTACTTGGGGGATTAATTGAGACTCTTTGGACTTGTGTTTTTATTCCGTTTTATTAATCTCATCGGTCTCTACAACTTTCATGTTGGCCCCATTTCCGTCCCGAACCCCGAAACCCGACTTCCATTGCATTGAGGGCAAAACTGTCTTTTTATACTAAATCTAGACCAAACATTTGATATTCCCGAAACCAGCGAAACATATACATTTTGGAAACTAGAAATTTCGACGATCATTTCTTCCTTCTTCAATGATTTCCTTCGAGGTCCCGAAAACTACTATTTCAGCCTTTCAAGTTTCCTAAGGAGTGGAGCGCACTTGCAAATGCTATATAAGCACCACCTTTTCTTCCTTCTCTGTTTTTTTTTCCAACAACTTTCTTGCCTAGGGTTTCTTCTCCCTTGTTCTTCTTCTTCTTCTTGGTTTTCCATCATCACAACACCACCCACCTTGCATCTCTTGAGGAATAGACTCCACCATCTTGAGAGCTTCCCATTGATACCACTGTTGAAGAAAACCTCCATCTCCAAGATACCCTTTGAGCTAACTCTCTCCATTTGGAGATTCTACAAGTAAGTTTTCTTCCATATCTCTTGGATATACACTCTTCTTGCACTTGAAGAGCTCCATTTTCAATATTGGAAGCTCCCTCTTCCTATTTCTTTGTTTGACCCATTTTAGGGTTTGTTTTGGGGTTTTTTGTAGAGATTGTGGATTTTGAGTTTGAGAGGCTGATTAGAAGATCTTGTGCTTAGCTTTGGACTTGAGGCAAGTGGATGAATGGATATTTTGAGCTTTTGGTGAAATGTATTGATGACTTTATTCTATTATTGATTTGCATTGATTTGAATTAAAAGTGCATTAATGACTTTTATTAGTTCATTAAATGGTTTTAGAAATGTGGTTGGTAGTTTGCATTTATTGCTTAATGGTAGTTTAAATGAAATGGTTTTCTCTTGTTCTTTATGGTGGAATATGATGAAGGAGAAGAAGATGTTTGATTGATGATGATGGGAGTGTTGGTGTGAAGCTTGAATGATGTTGGAAAGGGGTATTAGGGTCTCCCATGTGGAGTGAAATTGTGGCTAATGGAGTTATAAGAAGTGGAAATGAAATGGGAGCAGAACTGTCCCGGAACCCATTTCTGGACAGTTTGCTCGAGCGAACCTGGTGGTCGCTCGAGCGAACTGTCCAGAACAGGTTCCGAACCATTCCAGTAGACAGTTCGCTCGAGCGAACCCCTTATTCGCTCAAGCGAACCCTCCCAGAATTATATCAGGCTCGTCACAAAACCTCGTCAGTTCGAGTGAACCATTTATTCACTCGAGCCAACAGGTTCGCTCGAGCGAACCCTTTATCCGCTCGAGCGAACTCTCTCAGAAAGTTTATCAGAGCGTCACAGAACGTTGTTAGTTCGAGCGAACCATTTATTCGCTCGAGCCAACATGTTCGCTAGAGCAAACCCTTTATCCGCTCGAGCAAACCTCCCAGAAGTCCACTCTAGAGAGCTCATCGCTCGAGCGAACTCCATGTTCACTCGAGCGATAAGCACCGTTCACCTGGGACCAATCTGTGAGCGAAAATGAAATGTTTATTCGATTGAGAGGCGTTTGTTAGGAACCCTACTGTGATGAGAAAACTAGTAACCATTGTGTAGCACCCATTTGAAAAGAGAAATCAAATCACAAGTTTCCATTTAAGTTTTGAAAATACTAAGGTGTATAAAGAGCCCGGAATGTCTCCAAACTCAAGGAGTACCAATTTTTATTGTATATGATATACGGGACCTTTATTCACCTTGATCGAATTTCGAATCCCGATATTTGTCCTGAACTTCTTGAATTATGATTTACCATTCCCGAAAATACTGAAATTGCATTTGTAGCATTTTGCTAATCCCGATACGCACTTCCCATCTAAAATGATATTTGTGTCTTTGAGCACCCCGTACCGCCTGTTGATATAAGTGCATCACATGAATTTTGTACATGTCTCGATTTATGATATTTGACCTATGAGTCGGCACCACTAAGCTTGGATAACCTTGTCGGTCTAATCCACCGACTTGGAGATCCCTCTCCTGTCCCGCCAGCTGCAGTTTGGATCCCGCTACCTGGTTATTACCGTGGTATTGTCCTGATGCCGCAGATTGCTATTGTGGTTCCCGATGCCCGGTTCGCTACCGTGGTCATTGTTAGGAATTTTGTGTATTGCAATTTGATGGATGCATTATCATCTTAGCATCATTTGAATTTTCACACATGCATTGATTTAAGAAAACTTGAAATCTTGATTTTCTCATGCATTTTTTTTATGTCTTTTAGAAATAATGTTTCATGCATATTTTAGATTTCAAACTTGGATGCAAGTAGTTTTGAAAAGAAGTTTTATGAATCAAGCTAGCTTATGTTTTAAATCTTTCAAATCATTTTAGGCCTTTTATGTTTCATGATTTTAAAAGAACTCTTAGATTGATTTAAATCATGATTCCAAGCTTGATTTAATGGCCCAAAAGTCCCCACAAGAAAAATCATTGAAATATGCATTTTTGGGGAATTTGGTCCCTGGGCCCAGGTCGACCTGAAGTGTGCTCGGTCGACCAAGCCCAAGGACCCGGTCGACCTTGCACACTGCGGGTCGACTGGAAAAGAGCCGTTGAGCCTCTTTTTCAAACGGTCAGATTTTTTACCGTTAAGCCTAGGTCGACCGGGGACACGCCAGAACTCATTTTTTGAGTATAAAATGAGGTTCATTCCCTTGAAAAAGTTGTTGATCAAAGTGAAACTTTTTAGTCTTCCTTGAGGTGTTTGGAGACAAAAGAAAGGGGACGAACTAAGAGAGATCAAGGGGTCTAATGGAAAACTAAAGCTTGGATTAATGAAGTTAAATCTCTAAGTAAGTTTTACTTTTCACTATCATATGTTTCATGCCTTGTTTAAATTATTGGTAAATTAATTTTAGGATGATAACTATGATTTGTTGAATCCATCATTTCTCTTAATCTTTGATTTAAGTTGGATTGGCTTCTTCACCCTTGATTTCAAACCAAGTTTCTTTTAAAACTATATAAAACATGTTTTGTCAAATCCTTTGATTTCTTTTATAACATGTTTCATTTACTTGGTTGAATCATATTGTTGTTTTCATTCATTTGAACCTTAGTTTTACTACTTTATTTTTGAAAATAACATTGCACATGCATCACATGTTTAGTCTTAAATAGTTTCATACAACTTGTGAGCCTTTGATTTTTATATCATCAACAAGTTAGTATTTATACATGTGATTTGCATTTCACTTCAATCAAATCTTTTGTGTGCCTTAAACTTTTAAATGCGTTAAGCAAATATTGATTGGGCTTAATTTAAACTTGATTGAAATTTCACACACACACCATGAGCATTCATCTTTGCATTTCATAGAGTGTTGTGTGAATTTGTTTTTCAATTTCATATCTGCCTAATTAAGAGGCATTGTAATTGAGCTTAATTGTATTCTCTTAGAGTGTTTTGTGAAGACACTACCTTGAGAGAAAATCTCTTATTGTAAAGGTTATTGCTAAGCCTAAGAAAAGCATTGTGTGAAGGTTATTGCTTAGCCTAGAAAAGCATCTTGTATAGGTTGTTGTTAAGCCTAGAAAAACAACATTGATAGGTTATTGCTTAGCCTTGGAAAGCATATTGTAAAGGTTATTGCTTAGCCTTTTGAAAAGCATAAATAGTGGAAATCTGGTGGGGTGTTGGATCAGAAGACGGTAGTGGATGTAGGCATTGAGGCCGAACCACTATAAATCCTTGTGTTAGTGGTGTTTGCTTTGTGGTGATTGTTTAAGCTTCCGCATATTGTATGTTAATCATCACGTGTGACTAGTTGATTGTTAAGAAATTAAAATTGGCCATAATTAGTCATTAAGTGTTGATCACCCTATTCACCCCCCCTCTAGGGTAAGGATCCCGGACTTTGAATTGGTATCAGAGCCTCGTGCTCTATTTTAGGATCAAGTGTTTTGGAACTCTTGATTAGGTGTAAAAACCTAGAGTCAAAACCTTAGTGTTGTATTTTCATGAAAATCATTAGAATGGATTCCACTATGTTAGGTTATATAGATTCATGTGTAGATTCTTCTAGACCCCTCCTTCCATTTGGTGATTCAAACCTTGAAATTAATGAATCTCAATTTGAATTTAAAGAGGAAGAAAATGATGAAAATGAAGATTACCTTCAACAAGCCTATGAGGAATTATATACATTTTCCATAGAGCTTGATAAGAAAAATAAAAAATTAAGAGAAGAGTCTAAAAGACTAAACAAAGAATAAGTTTTTTCAAAAGATGAACTTAGAGAGAAAGAAGAATTAATAAATTGTGTAGAATCTAAGTTCATGATCTCTAATGTTCAAGATGAACTAAATGAATTAAAGATAGGATGTGATGATCTTAATAAGGAAAATTCAAAACTAAGAGATCAATTACAAGGGCAAGACAAAAACATTAACAACCTAGAATCCAAGTTGACTACTTCTAAGGAAAATTTATCTAATGCTCAAAATAAGATAAAAACTTTAGAACTTGGATCTAATGTTATTAATGAACTTAAATTTGATTTAAAACTTGCCCATGAAGAACTGAACAAATCTAAGGGATTTGAAAATGAACTAACAAAAGTTAAAAATGAAAATTCAACCCTTAAAAACCAAGTCACTCAACTTGAAAGCTACAAACAAAAGTATGAGTGCAAATTTACCCAAAGTGAAGAAAAATTTGAAAAGTTATTTAAATTGGGTAAATCACAAAGAGATAGGACGGGTCATGGTTATAATAAAATATTTCACATGACCCTAAATTCACCAACACTTTTGTGAAATGTGAGTCCTCATTCTCTAGCACTCATACTTCCTTGCCCATGTCTAAATGTAATTATTGTGGCATTGAAGGGCATTTTAGGTTTGAGTGCAAACTAAGAAGAAGCCATGTGTCTAAACCCATCTTTGAAGCCAAGAAAGTAAAATCAAACTCTATGAAGGGTAAGACACTAAATATCAAAGAAAACTCCAAGAAAATCAAACAAGTTAAATCAATTAAAAAGGAGTCTCCTAAGATAGATTCTAAAAAGGTTAAACAAGTTAAACCAATTATAAAAGAATCTATAAACAAAAAGCTTCTTAACCTATCTCCCTTAAATCAACACATGAAGGAACTTTTGAAGAAAGTAACAAAGTTAAATTTAAAATTCAAAAGTCAAATAAAGGGAGGAAATAGGAAGAAAAGACAAATGAATCAATCCCCTAAGAAACAAACTCACCAACCTCAAAAGACTAATCACCAACCTAAGCTAAATTTAGTTAAATCTAAACATAATGGTGATAAGTCTAAATTGAAAATTTATGAAGTCAAATCTCCTATAGTTGGTGAGACTTTTAAACTAGACCTCAAAGATCAACCCTCACAAGACCTTAGGTCGATTCCTAAAGTTATATACTTAGTCAAACCTTAAGGCCTTGAACCTCATTGACCAACCTTTCCTTTATAGTTAAATCATATTGTTGGTCATGATCATTTCCATTTATGTTCTTTCATTAGTTACATTTCTTTAAATGCAATGTTTATTCGTGATCAATTGATTTTGTTTTCATGTACTTCTCTAGTTACATATCATGGTTTTCAAAATCATTTGATTATGTTTTCCTCATGATAGATTTGCTTCTTACTCTCATCTAGTTATATCTTGTATTGCATTTCTACATGATCAATTGATTATGATTTCAAAAGCTTTCATAGCTAGATCTTTCATAATCAATTGATATTGCAAAATCATTTGTTTGAATGTCTTATTTGTTTTGAAAAACAAATGATTTGAAACATTTTGGTTTTCCATGTTTTTCTAAGTTATACTTTCTAATGGAAAATTATTGTTTTATAAAGTCAACTTGCATGTGTTTCAAATAAGATATATATTATTAAATGCAAGTTGAAAATTGATTATCTTCAAAATCATTCTTTTTATGCTCATTGTTGGATTTTGTTTATTGAAATGATTTGAAGATTGTATGAATGGAAATGCTCTAAATCATTATTAGTTATAATCATCAAAGCATGTTCCATGTTCTCATTTCCCTATGCAATTGGTTATATCAACTTAAATGGAAATGAATGTTGTGATAGACAATTTCCATGTTTGCCCATTTAGTTACACTCTTGTTCTATGCAAATGTCTATATAGTTCCTTGTTTGGTTGTGCTTAATTTTAGTTTTATTTGTAGACACCATTCTAGGACTCTCTAATCCATCCTTTGTGCTTTCTAGTTATTATTAAATGGATGGTTATGATGTTGATTCATGTGTATTTTTCTTATTGGTATCATTCTTTATACATGTCTCAACTTCATAATAGTGTGCTTAATCATATGAACCTCTTTGAAATTCATTTCTTGTATTTCATAGTTATATCTATTGTTTGATGGATTTCTTAGATGATGAATCCATATGATTTTGACACTTTGAAAATTGCATATTCTTTTAAGTTATATCTTTTTATGCAATTTCTCATGTTCATCACTATGATCATTAGTTATATCTTTAAAAGTGATGAATATTCATTTATGATGGTTGATTTTATATATTTCACATTCTATTAGCATCATAATTTCCATGTTTGAATTTCATTTCACTCATCTTGATCTTTATAGTCATATTTTATGATTGAATGAAATGCTTTCAAAACTTTCATAGCATATGATTTTCATAAGTTATATTGATTGATACTATGTTTAGTAATCCCCATAACATCATGGATAACTCTAATTTGGATGAACCCTAATAGGTATCCTTAACTCCATTTTAGAGTGATTGAGTTAATAGTCATATCCTTCAATCTCAATTGGTATATTTGTTTTATATATATTTCAATTAATATCCATGATAGATTATCCTTTTGACCTTGCTCTTTAATTATCCTATAGCTTACCCGTCAATTGGTATCTTTATAATGGTAATTTGATCATATTGAGCTCAATAGTTAAACTTGTATCTAATCCTTCTCTTGAAGTTAACCCTCAATTGGTTAAACCCTCTTCTTCTTGCTCCAAATAGTTAAATATTTGTCAAAAGTTTGACAAAAGGAGAGAATGGATTGAGGGGGAGTGTAAACCTTCATAGGAAGTATTGGTTTTGATCAAATTCACCCTTGTATTGGCTCTATACCCTTATAACTTGCTACCCATACATGAAAACCTGTTATGCATTTCATTTTCAATTTCTTTTGTTAACAGGTGCTACTCAAAGGTATTTTCCTTGTTTCATGTGTGTAGGTTCCTTTGAAATTTAATGTCAAAGGGGGAGAGAGTGTTCAAGTTGTCTAAACGGGGAGAGAATGCATATCTTGCCAAAAGGGAGAGTGTGCATGGTCAAAGGGGGAGAGTGAAAGAAGAGAAAGCTTGGGAGCTAAAAGAAGATGCTTGGCCAATGAAAGAGAGATGAAAAGAAAGCTTGAAGAATGATCAAACTCCAAGCATCAAAAAGATTGAAGAAAAAGAAATAGAGCCCAAGCTAAGAGAAGAAGAATCCAAGAGATTTCAAAACTCGTCCAGCTTAGGGGGAGCTGAAGACTAAGTGTTTAAATTCGGTGTTGAGTAAGGTTTGCCATCAAATTACAAAGGGGGAGATTGTTAGGAATTTTGTGTATTGCAATTTGATGGATGCATTATCATCTTAGCATCATTTGAATTTTCACACATGCATTGATTTAAGAAAACTTGAAAACTTGATTTTCTCATGCATTGTTTTTATGTCTTTTAGAAATAATGTTTCATGCATGTTTTAGATTTCAAACTTGGATGCAAATAGTTTTGAAAAGAAGTTTTATGAATCAAGCTAGCCTGTGTTTTAAATCTTTCAAATCATTTTAGGCTTTTTATGTTTCATGATTTTAAAAGAACTCTTAGATTGATTTAAATCATGATTTCCAAGCTTGATTTAATGGCCCAAAAGTCCCCACAAGAAAAATCTTTGAAATATGCATTTTTGGGGAATTTGGTCCCTGGGCCCAGGTCGACCTGCAGTGTGCTCAGTCGACCGAGCCCATGGACCCGGTCGACCGAGCACACTGCGGGTCGACCGGGAAAAGAGCCGTTGGGCCACTTTTTCAAACGGTCAGATTTTTGACCGTTAAGCCCAAGTCAACCGGGGTAGAGTGGGGGTCGACCGGGGATATGCCAGAACTCATTTTTTGAGTATAAAATGAGGTTCATTCCCTTGAAAAAGTTGTTGATCAAAGAGAAACTTTTTAGTCTTCCTTGAGGTGTTTGGAGACAAAATAAAGGGGATGGACTAAGAGAGATCAAGGGGTCTAATGGAAAGCTAAAACTTGGATTAATGAAGTTAAATCTCTAAGTAAGTTTTACTTTTCATTATCATATGTATTATGCCTTGTTTAAATTATTGGTAAATTAATTTTAGCATGATAACTATGATGTGTTGAATCCATCACTTCTCTTAATCTTTGATTTAAGTTGGATTGGATTCTTCACCCTTGATTTCAAACCAAGTTTGTTTTAAAACTTTATAAAACATGTTTTGTCAAATCCTTTGATTTCTTTTATAACATGTTGCATTTACTTGGTTGAATCATATTGTTGTTTCATTCATTTGAACCTTAGTTTTACTACTTTGTTTTTGAAAACAACATTGCACATGCATCACATGTTTAGTCTTAAATAGTTTCATACAACTTGTGAGCCTTTGATTTTTATATCATCAACAAGTTAGTATTTATACATGTAATTTTCATTTCACTTCAATCAAATCTTTTGTGTGCCTTAAACTTTTAAATGTGTTAAGCAAATATTGATTGGGCTTAATTTAAACTTGAGTGAAATTTTCACACACACACCATGAGCATTCATCTTTGCATTTCATAGAGTGTTGTGTGAATTTGTTTTTCAATTTCATATCCACCTAATTAAGAGGCATTGTAATTGAGCTTAATTGTATTCTCTTAGAGTGTTTTGTGAAGGCACTACCTTGAGAGAAAATCCCTTATTGTAAAGGTTATTGCTAAGCCTAAGAAAAGCATTGTGTGAAGGTTATTGCTTAGCCTAGAAAAGCATCTTGTGTAGGTTGTTGTTAAGCCTAGAAAAACAACATTGATAGGTTATTGCTTAGCCTTGGAAAGCATATTGTAAAGGTTATTGCTTAGCCTTTTGAAAAGCATAAATAGTGGAAATCCGGTGGGGTGTTGGATCACAAGCCGGTAGTGGATGTAGGCATTGAGGCCGAACCACTATAAATCCTTGTGCTAGTGGTGTTTGCTTTGTGGTGATTGTTTAAGCTTCCGCATATTGTATGTTAATCATCACATGTGACTAGTTGATTGTTAAGAAATTAAAATTGGCCATAATTAGTCATTAAGTGTAGATCACCCTATTCACCCACCCTAGAGGGGTAAGGATCCCGGACTTTCAGTCATGACGTCCCATATTTATTATATATGTATATGTTACTTATGTTGTATCTCCTCACTTTGTGACTGAGGTCAACATCCCGATATGCTCATGTCACTTCGGTGATAAAGGACTTAGCTCCATGTGGTTGCCATCTTGTTGTTTCCCGTTTTCCTTGTATACCTTACATGTTTTGTATGGCATTTATGTTTCAAATAAATGATCATCCTGTTTTATGAGATTTATTGTTTTAACAGGTTTAAATGTTTCCCAAGGTAATTTTAATTGTTGTTTTATCCTTTCACCTATTTGCCAAGCCGTCGTGTTTGACCCTTGTTTTGGTACTCAGGTCCCGTTGTCGGCTTTCTCGAGGAGGAGCTTGAGGAGGCGGTCGGAGAACCTCAACGTTTAGTCGAGTGGCACGCCGATAATGTCGTTTAGACATTCGGGTGCTTGAGCTACGTAACATTTTGGGATAGAATTAACCATTCTTTTGGGGTATAGATATTTTGTTTACATTGGCCTTTGTTGGCCTCTAATTTTGGGGAAATGTAACTAAATGATTTTGTTATAAACCTTAACTTACTTTTGAGAATTAGCCTTTGATCATTGCTCATTTTGACACTGGTATGGAATATATTTTATTCTTGTTATCTTGGACATGAATGTATGAATTAGATTTGCTACACGCTTCTGCACTTTAAAAGAAATATTCATGTTGATGTGATATCCTCACCGCGGACACCTGTGGGAAATCGCGTGTACGAGTGGAAATCTTGATGGACTCGTATACGTTTTGATTAAATTAATTCTTAGAGTTGACATAGATTGTATTATGTATCTTTCATTCATATCCATCTTACAGTCCCGATCCCGGATTGGGCCCGTGGGTAATGGACCCGGTCTGGGGTCACGACACCCTCCTTGTCTGATCTCAATTATACTAAGTATTGTCCCTCAACCTCCACCTCCCCCCTGCCAGAACTTTAACCCTAACACCTGTCCAGAAGATTTACCTCAGGATATTATGTTCGAAATACTGGAAAAAATCCCAACACCAATAGTAGACACCTCAAATCCTTTCTCCATTTTGGAAAATTAAACAGAAAACTATAAATGGAAACAGAATGACCTGTTTTAGAGGATTTTAAGACTTGAGAGAGGCAACTAGTGGCTAGTTTTGGAGGCATTGGAAGGAGCTTTAATGGAGATTTGTTAAGGATTCTTCGTCAATCTCTCGCCATGAGTAACTAACTCTCTATCTTAGATCGCGATGAAGCCCTAGTATTGTGCCTTTGGTGCTTTTGGGTATTTAATTCTTCTAGTTTTGAATACCGGTCATATAATGAAGCTTGAATGTGTGTGAAGTTAGATATAAGAAAATCTATGCCGTAGAGATAGGTTATGACCAGATCCAAACCTGCATGCTCTTTTTGGACACTCCGTGGAGGTTTGTAACCAAAACAGACCTTTGAAGCATTGTTATTAAAACCCTAGATCTATACTTGACATTGTACGAGTCTAGAGTGGATTCGTACCCTAAGACTTTTTCTTAATTGGATCAAGCTTTATTTTTAATTCGTTAATTTAGGAATTAATATTTCGTTCTCCCGTAGGATTAATTTTGGAATTTGGAATAAAACGAAACTTAGGCTTTTTGTCCCAGTGGATACGACACTTGGCTAAGATCACTATTCTCACGAGTAGAGATAGTAGCTAGGTATAATTTATATTTGCAAACCTTGCTTTTAAGTGATCAGTATGCATCATGTGGTCCACACTTGGCCAGTGACACTATTGACTATTGAGTGACAGAGAGCCATGATCTCGCAAATGGGTCTTTGGTGTCATAGGTAATAAATGATGGGTGTCATGATAAAGGGTTATGATTATGGCCGAAACTCCAAAAGCAATAGTGGGTCATTATATGAGGAATGTATATTGTGGGTCACTGCTAATACATTGTCTAAAATGATCTTTTGGTCTAGAACGCATCTAATGTATTTTTTTGGTAAAATCCCCTTTTCTGAATGTTGCCATTTTCATGTAGTTATCACAAATTGAGTCTTTCCGAACACCCCAATAAAACTAAAGCATGCACATAAAATGTAGTACAAGATTTTATTGCTCATAGTAGGCTACTAGAACTAATTTAGTAGTATATACCATGTAGGCATATCTAATTCATAAGATGTCTTGGCAAATTTAATATCTTGTTTTACATTTGCATCATTTAATCAGGCACATCCACCATTAACATAAAATGAAATGCCCTTGGCTTCATCAACTTGAAGGGGTTCAGCAAATAAAGACTTGTATCTCCTTTTCTCTTGACTGCCGGGATCACCAAATCCATCACTAAATCCATCTCCATGTTTGTAAGTGCAATAGGCCACATGCCCAAGATTCATAACACAATTGATAAAAGCCTGGCGAAGAGAACTTTCCACTAGGGATTTATTGATTTGCTTCCATGTCTCTCTAAATAGACCCATTATGTGGTCGCGAGCAACATCCTCTGTAACACCTGCTTCATGCATGTAACACTGAATAGATTTTTGAACATAACCTCTCTTTGGTTCATCCTGTACCAACAAAAGAGATCATTGACATAAGTGACTATTTTTTTTTCTTGGTAAACAAGAAATGCCCCCAACAATCACAACAAAGAAAAAAGGAAACCCAAGCTCGACTCTACTGAAAATAAGTGAAGCTTGAGAATGGGCTTGGGCCCAATAGCTTTAATTATCAAATTTTAGATCATTTGTATTAAATGTGAAAATTACATGTGACTAGACATTATAATTTGTCTATGAGAAAAACACATGCACAATATAGTCTTGGCCCTAGCCCATGTGCATTGATAATGATCAAGATTTTTTCACAAATTCCAATTCCAAGGCTTTGAAATGAAATAATGGATTTTCTTTGTAAGTCTCTTGTTTTCACAATCATTTTAGGGTGTTTGTGCGGACAGTTCTATGTATGTGAAAAGTGACAATTGTGGAATTCTTTTCCTTGCTACTGGAAAGTCTATAGTTGGCGTGGATGCTTTTCTGAGAGGAAAAAAGAAAAAAAATGAGCTAAATTCTCCACAAAACTACATATTTGAGTTGAGGGCATTTCGAATCATACAGTTAAAGTTGAAGTAGTACTAATTTTAGGCTACATACCGTTGAAGTTCACAAATCATCTGGAAATCGAATCATCATCCTTGCCAATGGCAAGATATCTGAGATCTTTTCAGCGAAATCACTCCTCTCGGGTGCTAGATTTTGCCCAAGTAAAGCATAAACATACGTTTCAATCCCTAGACTTCCAACCGAAATCCATAAGGTTTGCATAAACTCCTCAAGCGTTGGTGTATATCCACTGCTATACCATTTCGCCTCCACTAAGTATGCTTTACACATCTCTGTCCACTAAAGGAGACACAAAAAAAATTAAAAGTCAAATGGTATACTATAGTTTGGTTCTCCTCAGTTGCTCTCAGCCAAGAACCTGTGGAATGCCTTTTCTGCTGGCAACAAGAAGCTTGATTGCCTAGCCATTGGTGTTATTATGCTATACATCAACTATTTTGGCCATTTGGAAGGCCAGAACTACCAGGGTCAAGGGGCTGAAATGGACATGAAAAATACCAAAAAGAAATTTTGAGAACCCCCTACAAATTCTTCAAATTAAATTTATTTTTTGTCATTTCCACCAAGATTTTATTTTTTTTTTTTGTTTTTTTTTTTTTTTTAGGGAGCCTCCCAAGGGGAATTTATTAGGTACGCCCTTGCTTCTGGTGCATGGAAAGGCTAAGCCAACTCTTGGGATCTCTCTTCTAAATATTTAAGATGATGCTATGATAATTCAATGGAAGCTTTCCAGGCCCATTTGCTTCCCCATCTTAGTAGATTGCCTGTTGAAGTGCTTGGCGTTCCTTTTTGTTTTTAGTTTTCTTGGTTTGGGCTTGGCATGTATTCCTTTCGGGGTCCGGCGGGGCTTAATCATTGAAATACCCATTTTGAGATCAAGCCTGGTCAAACATGATCATCTTGGCTCGTTTACACTCCTACCCGAGAAAACTGTCATGAGTGAACTGTGTTTTGACCAACTCAACCATCATCTACTACCAATATTGGATGTTGATGATGTAAAGAAAGAAGTGATAAATACCGCATTCCTAAGGCATGGCATGCCATTGCGCCCTTCCTCTTTCAAGATTTCATAACCTATTTCATTGATATTGTTGTATAAAGCTAAGAAACAGGTCTTCATATATTCAGGAAGTTGCTCCATTGCCTTAAGATCCCATCTGAAACACAAGAGACAGTAATGTAAGATAATAGCAACATTGAGAATAAAAGTTATTAGAGAAGAGTCCAAAAAGATTTAAACAAAAATGGTAAGGAGTGCCAAAGTATACTAGGAGTTTCCATGTAATTATAATATGATGGTTAACAACAAAATATAACTGTAGTCCAAGAGGGGCCAATAATCACATGGAAATGACCTTCTAATGGAGAAGACTTTTTAGGCATCAAATATCCATTGTGGAAAGTGATAATATCCGTATTGTATTCACATTGAATCGGTTGGAGTGACATAACTTAGTTAGCTTGATGCTCTTCCAATTAACCGTAGCAAATTGGGTTTTATAAGCGAAAAATGACAAATCATCAATCTATTATTTGGGATATTGTCTATTTAGCAAGAATTGAAATCCTAGGAGACAGGGGATGAGATCGAACCATTAGAGGAGAGGATTCATAATATAGCATCAAATGATCTCCCCCTTGATAGGAAAGGACTTCCAACACATCACCCTAGTAAATTAAATATTGAGAGTTTTTGCAGGCTACCACTAGAATGGATGCTAGTCTAATTAATCAAATCAATGCAACATATATAACCAATCAAACAAGATAGAACTAGCAATCACAATATTTAGCGTGGAAACCCTATCCAAGGAGAAAAACCACGAACCAGAAATCAAAAAGTCACGAACAGTTACAAGAAATACTCACAGCTTCTTTACCTCAGTCCGTACCTCGACCTAATGACTGTGGTTTTTCTTGCACATAATTCACTAACATGACATCCACCGTGCACCGTTCTCCTTACTTGATCTCCTCGCACCTTGTCAGTCAAGATGATCTATTTTCTACAAGAAAGCAGAAGCAACAATGACCTTATAGAGCAGCCCTTTAGAATAATCTCTCAAAGACTCTAGACAATAATCTCTCCCTAAGATATCTTTGACTCAAATTAACGAGAGTGGTGGTTTTTAGGGTTGAGAGAAATACCTTATTTATAGCCCAAAATTCATGCCTTGTAGTAAGAACACAAATAAGACTCAAAGTGGGAAACCAAGTCTCAAAAGGAAACTAAATCTAAGCAGATCTGCAGACTGTCCCACTGTTCCCACGCCTGTCTAATCGATGGGAGCCACTATCTGATCGATTGGACCACCCAAATAACTGGGGCGCGCCTTCTGTCTGATCAATCGGACAGAGACTCTAATCTATCAGGCCTAGGAGTTTCGCCTTCACACGCACTTCAGAGAGAGAGAGAGAGAGACTGAAACAAAGAGATTTGTTGAAGGCTCTGTAAGGGGAGGAGGTGGAGTAGCTGGCTGAGAAGAAGGGAAGGGAAAAGACGAGAAGAGGCGTCTGATGCCATTTCCTTCGCCCACCGCTCTCGTTACTAACATTTCCATTTCAGAACCTCCCACTCCTTTTCTTTCTCCGTCACTTGCAAATATTGATGTCACTTTGTAGGACTTGGGGACCAATACGAGTCCTTTTATATAGCAAGTGGATTGTGAAGATGTTTAAGAGATTTGTGATAAACGAGTTAGGTCAAGTTGAGTCAGGTTTATTCGATATAATCCTTACAAATGCGAAGCCATAAAATGTGACATTATGTCCTAAAACCTCCAACATCTTGAATTTCTATCAGGAATTTAACTAAAGAAACGATCCCAAATGTTTATGGATTGAAGCATAACCTATATTGGGCCCATTTAAATAGAAAATGTATGCAATCTCAGCCCACGCCAAATTTTTAGTCAACTGGGCCTTACATGCATGACCAACGTCCATTTTGGTTCAACCCATTTAACCAAATCTAACTTTCAGAAGCTTTGATCTTTTCACCTATAGTTTAGTTTGATTATAGTAGGTCAGAAAAACCCAACTTCAGCTTCGCTCGCCCTAAGAACTTCAAACGTGGAGCAAAAGTATATTTTTTTTTTCGACGAGGGTGTCCGGCCTCTCAAGAACTGACTATTTCCCAGATACGTGAGTAATCCGACCTGTTTAAATGCAATCAGGCTTTCTTAAGCCATGACTAACTTGTAGATATTTCTTGTAGGATACAGCAAGTAAAGTGATGTTTTGATAAGAATTTGGGAAGTGGATGAGCAAAGCAAGTCATTGGGTGTGCCCATCTTTATTGAAAGGCCTAGGGTTGTGCTTAGGTCATAAATATGTTGGGTTAGAAGCAAATCAAACATATTGCATAAAATAAAAAAACCAAATCAAATTTTGATGCGATGAAGGAATACTGCTGTCGATGTCTAGGAATTGGGTTTGTGAGGACAAGAAAATTTTGTGACTTACTCAAGGAAGAAAAGGTTAAAAAGACTTTGTGTTAATTCTTACCGTTAAACCCTAAATTCCAGTTGTGACCTATAATGAATCCATACATATTACAGGTTGGGTTTAATGAGTTGGTAAGGTCAAGCCTCTCTCTCCATTCAATTTTAGTATCAAAGTTCCTAGAGTGGAGGAGCCAAAGAGCCCATTGTGTCATTGAGTGTGGCCACCTTGCTGCGATATAGCCTAGGTTGTGCCTTGGCAAAAGAGCCCATTATGTCATGACTGTGTGAAAAACCTGCCTTCACACAGGCGGAGGTCCCGTTAACCAGATCTCTTATTGAATATCAATCCACACGTGATTAAACTAATGATTAGTCCTAAACCAGGTTAAAAGCAATCAAACCATACAATGAGAAGGACACAGGAGTTATACGTGGAAAATCCTACTCGGGAAAAAACCACGGGCCTTATCGTCTAGGCCAACAGACAACCAAGCACTATGTAAAACGAAAGTTACAAGAGACACTTACAACCCTTCCCAATTGGTAACTCAACCTAAGGACTACTTCGTTCTTGTCGACAGCTCGTCATTCACTTTCAACCTTGCTTGAACAAACCACCTTGAATCCGTCTTCAAGATGTCTCTACTTCATGTAGAATGGAATCATAACCAAAGCATAATCTTCAGCGCAGGAACTAAAAGCCTTAGGGGAAAGGTGGATCTCTCAATATCTTCTCTAGGGTTTAATCTTGATGAGAAGTAGTTTAGAATAGAGAGGGAATGGCTATTTATAACCCTGAACTCGTGTCTCAAGAGTTGCAATGCAATTAGGATAGGAAACTACTCTTGGGAGAAAATAGGAAGAGGTTTCCGGATGAAATACAACTTTCCCAGGTTTGCTCGAGCGGAGAGGGGAGTTCGCTCGAGCAAACTGCTCTCTGTCTTCAGACGTTCAGCGCAGAATGATGAAAGCTGGAGCGAAGGAATAGTTGGGTTGAGCGAAGAAGGTTCTGTGAGGGATTCGCTCGAGCGGATGGAGCATCGCTCGAGCGAACTCTGTCAGTTCCCAGATCGGTCGTGCTTCTTTGCAGGTTGATCTTTAGCAGTCCTGTCCAAATAGAAATTACAACTTTAAGAGTCTCGGCCGGTTTTGTCCATAACTGAATGAATTAGCCACTAAGACTCTTACAGTGTGGCCACCTTGCCGCGATATTAGCCTAGGTTGTGCCTTGACAAAAAAATAGGTTTGATTTGACTAAATTAGTTATTGATGTATTGGTAAGGGCATACTCCTTTAGAAGTCTCATAATGAGTTTGTGAGAGTAATTAGTGCTATGCTCTTCTTTATGGTAACCTTTAGCTTTAGGTAACCCTGTAATGCGATAAAAGTTGAGATAATTCTCTATAGGTACTCATACAATTTTTATTGACTAAAATATTTACGACGGTATAATATCGCTTACCATATTTTTGCGATTTCACAACTTTTTAGTTATGTGATATTGCATAAAAGCTCTCCCGTTGTTGGATTAAAATAAGAATATATCTATGTGATATTTCGATACCTCAATATAAAGGGTATTTTAGTCCATAAAATTTCATGAGTACTTATAGAGAACTATTTCAACTTTTGTCACCAAGAGGAGTTATTAATGGCCCTTATTGTACGGGCAAAAACCCAAAAAAAAAAAAAAATGCAAGATTAAAAAAGGACTAAATTTGGGTGGAACCAAAATTGGAACTTGGGTTAACTCCAAAACTCAGGCTTGGACACAAATCTAGATCTTTTTCCCACATACAGGGACGAGGCCAAGTGGGTTGAGAGGCGGGAGTTGCTACCCCAACTTTTCTTCTTTTTTTTTTTTTGTTTGTATTTTTAGTTCTAAATATTTCACACAAGCTACTTACCGAGAACTATCAAAGGCTATTTACAAAGTACAAAAAAAAAAAAAAAAATCGTTAACCTTAACTAGAAAACAAAATCACATCAAAACTCTAATATAGTACATCATAATCACATTAAGAATCGAAAAGGTACTTAAATAATAAATCTAACCTAATCCTAGTCATGATTTTATCCAAGCTCATCAAATAACACATATCAAGCTCAATATTGGGCAGTTTGTATGGGATGTGCCCCAATTAACGTGAGGAAATCGTTTCTGTGGGCTCCTCCTCTTGGAGTGCTGAAAATTAATATTGATGGTGTTGTGAAAAGTAAATCGGGGTTGTCGGGTATTGGAGGTGTGCTTTCTAATAGCAAGGGTAAGGTCTTATTTATGTTTTCCAAGCTTATGGGTATTCTGTTAGACATGAGTGGTCCTCAAGACCACATGTGCAACACTGTTAGGACCCACAATTTGAGCTCACTAATTTAAGATACTTTCCCCTTTTTAGTTTTTGTTTTTACTAAGTTTATCTTGGATTCAATTTTAGTATGCCCAGTCAAATATCACTCTTGTTGACTGATTTGAGGGAATTAAGAAAACTTACCTTTATTAGATTTCTTTGATGGGAAGAAATCTCTCTAGGGCTTATCTATATATATGGTTTTCCAGTCCTCTCTCTTGACTTACGAAATCTGATAAGTACCCATCAACTTCATGCATATTAGAGTGGGTGATAAGGGAGATAGGAGAAAACCCTATTTGAGAAAGGAGATCCGCTCATCATACAAGATCATGGCGCAAGGTACGCTTTTATATTTTAAGATCATATATTGTTTAATGCAAAAATCTAGATCCATAGGTTTGATATTTATTACAAACCATATCTGATCTATCATATTCATGATTCTAATGAAGCAAAGTTCCTAGCTATTTTGGAAACACTTCGCTACTTTTTGAGATTCTTTCATAGTTCCCATATTGTTGACGGTGATTCTCCTAATACAATCACAAGGGTGTCTAATCAGAAGGCCAACCCTTTAACAAAATCCGGGTTTTATCGGCCTCCATTAATGTTGTTTTCAATCATGAGCTTAGGTCGGCTAATTATATGTCTGATATAGTAGCCATGGAGGGTTGAGAGGGCTTCACTTGGGGACGGTATTATTTTGTCGCGGGCTATGGGTGGGTTACAATATGCTCCTGTACCTTGTTGTTCTTAAATTGTTGAATTTTATGGCTGATGATGCATTAGCCAAGCAAGGGATTGAGAGGATTTCACCTTGGGAGGTTGTTATTTCGCATGGATTGTAGGTGGGGTACAATGCTCTTGTACCTTATTCTCTCTCTTTGTTTTCACCTTCTCTTTTAGTAAAAGGTTTTCTTACCGTTCAAAATAAAAAATAAAAAAAACATCTCAAGCTCAACTCATTTCGAGCCAACCTCGAAATCAAGTCGAATTTCAAATTGGGCCGACCTTGTGCTAGGCATTACACATTTTGAGCTCGAGACTGGTCAAACTTGAACATCTTGGCTCTTTTACACTACTAGCCGAGACACTATGTTTTGATCAACTCAACTAGTAAAAGTTACTAGTTTTTTACTTTGTTTGTAGAAAGTCTATACCTAAATCACATTGCATCTATTGCCAAGATTGGATGTGGATAATGTTTAGAAAGCTGTGATGAGATACCGCATTTCTAAGGCATGGTACGACATTTCTCCCTTCTTCTTTAAGAATTTCATAAGCTATTTCATTTGCATCGTTGTATAATGCTAAAAACAGGTCTTCATATATTCAAGAAGTTGCTCCATTTCCTCAAGAACCCATTTGAAACTAAAAGTTTAGCAGGTTACCAGAATGGATGCTAGTTTTAATTTACCAATGCAGCGGACATAACCAAATAAACAAGCTAGAACTAGCAATCTACCAATCACACACTATAAGACGGCAAACACAATATTTAACGTGGAAGCCCTAACGAGGGAGAAAAACCACGAACCAGAAATCAAGAACTCATGAACAGTCACAAGATATACTCACACCTCCTTTACCTCAGTCAGTGACTCGAGCTAAGGACTGTAGTTGTTCTTGCACAACTTCCACTTCCATGACTTCCCTGTCGTGCACCATTCTCCTTACTTGATCTCTTCACACCTTGTTAACCAAGATGATCAATCTACTACAGGAGAGTAGAAGCAATAGAACATTCTAGAGCAGCCATTCAGAACAATCTCTCAATGGCTCTAGAGAATCAAAGAATCTCTCATAGGGTATTCTCTCCTCAGATTAATGAGAGAACTAATTGATTTGTCTAATCTTCAATATGCACATCTGCCTTTAGAGTTGAGAGGAACACCCTATTTATAGCGCCAAATTCGTGCCTTAGAGTAAGAGCACAAATACGACTTTAAGTAGGAAACAAAGTCTCAAAAGGAAACAACTTCGTAGCAGATCTGGACTTTTTTCTGAAATTCCGGCACCATCCAATTGATCGCACAGTGCATTTGATCGATCGGACCATGCAAAATAACTGGGATGCTTCAGCACTCCGAGGGTCCCATCAATCGGTCCTTGGCAGTTTCGCCCAATCTTCCCTTTTTTTTCTTTTCTTCGCTTCAGCTTTTCCGGCGAGACAACAACAGTCCAATCTAAAATAAGTTAGAAAATATAACTCAATGGACCCAGAGTTTTGTCCAGAATTAGCCAACATAAAAATACAAACAAAAACCCAAGAGACCGTAATATAAGAAAGTTGCTACATTGAGAATAAGAATATCATACAGTGGTGGCATTAATTTACACTTGATCAAAGATTTGTGGCCCACTGATGTGCTATAGAGTCCCTCATATGTCATGTTAGCCACTTCCTTGTAGTTGACACAAATTTTAGTCTTTCCAAACACCCCAATAAAACAAAAGCATGCACATAAAATGTAGTACAATATTTTATTGCTCATGGTAAGCTACCAGAACTAATTTATTAGTATATATATCATGGAAGCACATCTAAATATTCATCACATGTCTAGGCAAATTTAATATCCAATTTTACATTTACTTCATTTAATCAGGCAGATCCACCATCAACATAAATTGAAATACCCTCGGCTTCATCAACTTGAAGGGGTTCAGCAAATAAAGACATGAACATCTTTTTCTCTTGACTGCCAGGGTCTCCAAATCCATCACTAAATCCATCTCCATGTTTGTAAGTGCAATAGGCGACACGTCCAAGATTCATAGCATGATCGATAAAGGCATGGGGAAGAGAACTTTCCACAAGGTATTCATTGAGTTTTTTCCATGTCTCTCGAAATAGACCCATTATGTGGTCGCGAGCAACATCCTCTGTAACACCTGCTTCATGCATGTAACACTGAATGGATTTTGGAACATCACCTCTCTTTAGTTCATCCTGTTCCAACAAAAGAGATCATTGACATGAATGACTTATTTTATTTGTTTGGTAAATAAGAAATGCCTGCAACAACCACAACAAAGAAGAAAAGAAATAGCTCGCCCATTTAAAATCAGGCCTCTAAATGGGGATCGATCTGCCTATACCTGGACTCTACTGAAAAAATGTGAAGCTTAAGAATGGGCTTGGGACCAATATTTTTAATTATCAAATTGTGGAACATTTGTATTAAATGTGAAAATGACACATGAATATATTTTTTTTTTTTTGGCTAACGGAGGGTTGCCAACCCTTTGGGCTGGACTATTCCCTCCGGGCCCAGTGAGAAGCTAGGTAAAACCCCTGTGGCCCCTAGGTGGTAGCACAAGTGGACTCAACCTTCGGTTCCTGAAGAGGAGGGAACTGGGGGTCGATACCGAGACCTCTAGGTCCGAAAGAGGTGAAAATGACACATAATTAGACATTATAATTAGCCAATGGAAAAAATACATACACGCCAATCCACTGATCATGGTTCAGTGGTATTGGCACCGTGTTTCAAGAAGGTGCTCAGGGTTTCCTGGGCGTGAAGTGCCCAACCAATTGTTCCATGTAGTAAAAAACCAAAAAACATACATAGTATATAGTCTCAACCCTAGCCCATGTGCATTGATAAAGACCAAGATTATTCACAAATTCCAATGCCAAAAGCTTTGAAATAGAACAATGGGTTTTCTTTGTAAGTTCCTTGTTTTCACAATCATTTTTAAAGATTTTGTGCGGCCGGTTTGTTAAAAATTTCTTTGTGTTGGCTAATTCATGAGTTGGACAAAACTCTTGGCCCATTGAGTTGTAGTTTTGTTTTTCTTTTATAATGGACCGTGGTTGTGTCACCGAAAGGCCTGAACAAGAAAATTTTAGAACACAGTCTCGCTATAGCGAGGTTCTTGATCGCTAGAGCGAACATGCATGGAGCGCCGGGACAGAATGTAGGCTCGCTATAGCGAGGTTTTCTGATCGCTATAGAGAACTTGGAGAACAAGCCCAGTGCATTTAGAATTCTATTTCGAGTTTTCTTTCTATTCGGATGGGATTAAAATTAGAAAACTCTTGCACGAATTAAGGGCTATTTAAAAGTTTGTGTTTCTCTTGTCCCTGTGAGAGACAAGAAGTTGTTCCCTCTTTGTTTTGAGGTGAGAACAGCCCAAGAGAGGTTCCTTGTTTCTCTAGAGCCATCATCAAGAGATTGGGTTGAAGATTTGCTATAGAAGGTTTGCCACTTCTATCTACTCGTAGAAGATTTCTTCATCATGGTTCTGAAGGTGTTGCTGGGTCAAGTTCGGGAGTCATGCGTGGCGGGAAAGTCATCGCAATAGGAGAAGCTGTATAAGAGCAACTACATTCCTTAGGTTGATGGTCTTGAATTTCTTCGGCTAGCCATTCCTGCCAAAACCTTGAGGCATTAGTGGAGGCAGTGGAAATACTCCCCATCAAGTGGAACCCAGGCGGCGCACTTTTGGCGACACGTAAACCGGTCGGCGCACTTTCGGTGACACGTAATTTTTTTTTTTTTTTTTTTGTGTCAAGTCGTTCCTCCTGGGATTCGAACTCATGGCCGACTGGCTCTAATACCATCTTGAATTTATTCGGCTAGCAATTCCTACCAAAACCTCGAGGGGTTAGTAAAGGCAGCGGAAATAGACCGAATGATTGGGAAAGGGAGCTGTGAGTATATCTTGTAATCGTTCAATAGTATTTGATTTCAGGTCGTGGTTTTTCTCCTTGAATAGGATTTCCACGTAAAAGATTGTGTTAGCCTTCTTGTGGTGTTTGTTTGGTAGATTTAATTGCTAGTTTTCTTTGTTTTGTTTCCTCTACATTGATTATTGGACCAACATTCATTCTAGTAGATAAAAAGGGCATTTTCACGGTTTTCTATACAAAGTGACAACGGAACTTCTTTTTCGTGCTTTAATAAAATCTAATAGAAGATGTTTTAGACAAGGTTGGATTTGGCAAGGATGAGATTGGATTATAATATATTTGGATTACTAGGCAGGAGTCATTTTAATTAATTATATTTCTAATTTATTATCTAATTAAGTCTCCTATTATAAAGGTGTGATTATATATCCTTATCTGTTGTTGTAATCTTATAAACTAGAAAACCAGCACGGGCAAGATAATCATAATATTAAAATTTATAAAAAAAAAAAAAAACTTTATTATTAGTTTCTTTAAAATTTGAACGCAAAAGGTTTTAGTCTGAGAAAGAGGAAAGAAAACGAAGTCCATAAGAATTCAATACTAATACCATATAATTAAAAAAACTAAAATAGAAGCCCTTGAAAATTGAAGATTAATGATCAAGAAAACTAAAAAATAAAATCAAAATAAATAAACAATATAAACAATGAATAAAATCCAATGAAATTTGAAAGACACATACAAATAGAATGTAGAAATGAAAATCCATAATCAACTCAATAACAAAAGAATTTTAAAAGAATCAAACACTTATGAGGAAAAAAAACTAAAAAATGGAGTACAAAAGGGCAAAGACAAAAGAACTCACAAATTCATGAAAAACCATCATAAAAAAAATAAAAACCTATCACAAGTGAGAAATTATAATAAAAGAAATACAAAATAAATGAAATAGATTTTATTAAAAGGCTATAAAAATATATATAAATAAAGATCCATAGACAATACAATGATAAAAGAAATTTAGAATAACCAAACCAACTTATGATAATTTAATACTCAAAAATGGAAATCTGAAGCCGTCAATGTACTTAAAAATAAATGGAAAAAGATGAAAGTTCTCTTTACTTAGAGAAATAGAATTATATTGGAGAAAGTAGAAAATGATGATAATAAGAATGAGCTTAATTCTTTATTTAGATAGACCAATATTATTGGAGATTCTTTTTACCATTAGTTCCACATTCTTAACAAAAAGTGTACAATAAAAATCAATAGATAAAAAAGAAACCAGACAACCCAGAACCGAGAGTGGATTTAATAAAAAGACTAAGGATTAAATAAACCAGATAACCCAGAAATTCAGCATTTCACATTCTTAAAATATATATATATATTTATAATCAGAACAAACAAAAATACTTGAAATTCCTTAGATTAGTGGCACATAGACACTGGGACCCATTAACACTCAAATACTATTGCCTTGATAGAAATATGATGATATTGGGAGTTTTTTAATAGACAAAAGGCATGATGGAGAGTCCAAATTACAGAAAAAAATTATTTGGAAAACTCCAGTATTTTTTATTTTTTTTATCAGAGAATCAATTTGACCGTGGAAATAACCCAGAATGAGGTGAAAATTTGAGGTATCCCATAAATAACAAGGTTGTTTGTCTTAATGATTGTGATTTTAATAGATGGGGTCTACCGTAGGGTTCTACTCATTTTAGATCACGATTTATAAAAGTTAAAGCTATACACACACAAAAAAAAAAAAAAAAAAAACCAAACTCCACCCTTTCTCCCTCTGCAAGCGTGCATGGTAGCACATCGGTTACATGGAAAATTTCCCGTCTCCTCTTTAGCTCCACACTGTTGTCGCGAGTTTTTCTTTTTTTTCAATAATATTGTCATTTTCTTATTAATTATGAACCTTATTATTCCATATATCATATATTCATTTGAGTTTAGTTTTATTGTAAAATGTTTGTCAGAGAAAATTAAAAGGACATAATTAAAATTTCTCAAATAAAAATTGATGAACTCAAAAGTAAATGAATTAAAATAGGTTTACCTCGCAAATTGAAACGCTTAATAATTGCACAAATTGTCTCGAGATGCTCATATTTTAAAATGGGCTGAACACTGATATAACCTAAGCATGCAAATGAGACCTGAGATAGTACTAATAAGAGATGCAAAGAAATAAAAGAAATATTGAACTTGCTATAATCAAATACAATGAACTCAAAAGTAAATAAATGGAAAAAATGAAAGTTCTCTTGTTGACATAGAGAAATGGAATTACATTGGAGAAAGTAGAAAATGATGATAATAAGAATGACCTTAATTCTTTATTTAGATGGACCAATATTATTGGAGATTCTTTTTACCATTAGCTCTGCATTCTTGAAAAAGTGTACAATCAAAATTAATTAATAAAAAAGAAACCTGACAAGCCAGAATTGAGAGTGGATTAAATAAAAACATCTAAGGATTAAATAAACCAAAAAACCCAGAACTCAGCATTTCACCTTCTAAAAAAATAAAATGCATATCGTCAGAACAAACAAAAATACTTGAAATTCCTTAGAGTAAAGGCACTTAGACACTAGGACCAATTAATACTCAAATGATCTTGGGAGTTCTTAATAGACAAAAGGCAGGATGGAGAATCTAAATCACAGAAAAAACTTTATTGAGAAAACTCCAGTATTTTGTATTTTTTTATCAGAGAATCAATTTGACCGTGGAAATAACCCAGATTTAGGTGAAAATTGGGGATATCCCATAAATAGAAAGGATGTTTGTCTTAATGATTGTATTTTTATTAGATGGGGTCTATTGTAGTGTTCCACTCCTTTTACATCACGATTTATATAAGTTACAATGCATAAGTATGAAAATAATAACAACGGTATTTATAGGGGTCAATATTCAAAAAATATGGTTACTTTTAGGGTAAATTAGCGAGAGATCCCTCGTATTGGTCTTATAAGGCAACTAGTCCAACGACTTTTCCTCTAAGGCTTATGGTCCTCATAGCTGTACATAGTTTGGCGAGAGGTCCCTATATACGCCACATCAGACATTTTCATGACTGATTTGCCCTTTTTATCTTGAATTTCAAAATTTTAAATCTTTCATTCTTCCCGTTTTTAAGTCCTCTCAATCTCCGATACCCAAAAGAATCCCTTCTCCTTCTTCTTCTTCTTGCATCAAAGTGAGGCTAGGGTTTTCCTAGGGCTAGGGCTTTAATCACACGATCAAAGCAGAGATTAGGGTGAGTTATCACACAGTGCGGAGATCAAGGACTTTTGTTCCTGATTTAGTAGAGCAAACCACCAGTTGCTCTAGAGAGGGCTCGGAGAAGAAAGATCTGGATTTGTAAGCGAAGAAGACTCCGGAGTTGCAGCACTGTGCTCGGAGAAGGAAGGCGACGTTGCAACTTCTTGTAACAGATTCCAGCCATAATCAGAGCAGAGAAGGGCGTAGGTGTTGCAAGTGTGGAGGTCTGAAAATCTCAGAGGATTCGGTCGACCTTCTCTGCAGACTAAAAGACGCAGCGATCAACGCCGCTTGGTGACGCTGGAGAAGTAGAAGAAGGTAGCAGTGCTGCCGGTCCTCTATTGCAGAAACAGAAGGAAGGAGGAAGAAGACAACGTTGCCCCTCATTGCTACAAAATGTGATCGCCAAAAGGAAGTTCCATGGCCCTCATAGTTTTGAAACTCAGATAAATTTTGAAACTCAGATAAATTTGCTAATAACTTAGAATCTTTTTTCAAAAACTCGGATAAATTTGCCAAACCTCGGATAAATTTATTTGAGTTTTCGGCAAACTTACCTGAACTTCCGGCAAAACTCAGAGAAATTTATCTGATTTTTGGCAAATTTATCTGAGTTTTATCTGAGTTTTGCCAAAACTCAGATAAATTTTTCTCAGTTCTGGCAAATTTATCTGAGTTTTGCCAAAACTCAGATAAATTTGTCTAAGTTCTAGCAAATTTATCTGAGTTTTGCCAAAACTCAGATAAATTTGTCTAAGTTCTGCTTTTGCTGACGTGTATAGGCGCTTTTTTTTCTTTTTCATATTTTGAAATTTATTTACGTGTTTCGAAATAAATTTAATTGAGTTCTTGGAAATAATACTTGTGTGTATTGCAAATTTTTCTGAAATTTGGAAAATTGGTTTATCTTAGTTTGGCAAATGTATTTGCGTTTTTTGAAATTTATTTGTGTTTTTGAATTTTATTTATGTCTTTTGAAATTTATTTGCATTTTTTTAAATTTATTTGAATCTTTTGAAATTTTTTTTTTGTCTTTTTAAATTTATTTACGTTCTTTTGAAATTTATGTGCGTTTTTTTGAAATTTAGTTGCATTATTTTGAAATTTATTTGCGCATTTTGAGTTTTATTTGTGTTTTTTTTTTAATTTATTTCAAAATCTCATTAATGGGATTTTCATTAATCGTGGCCAATTAAATAGTAGCTGACCATTATTAATGGCATATCCCATTAATCATGGGATGTGATCAATCTTTAAAGAGATAAGGGCTTTTACAGAAAGGGAAATTTGGTCATTTTAGATCTTCAAATTTGGAAGAAGTACTTACTATAATATGAAAAGAAAGTGTGGATCTAAGGCCATAAAATCAAATGTTCAGGGACCTCCGCCCAATTGCCCCTTATTTTTATAAATACATCGTAGATAAATTCCAACTCCCCTTAGAAATCCATATTGTCCTGAGTTAGAGTCTTGCAACAAAACATGATTAATTTTTATCACGTCAATAAAAATACACGGGTCAGGTTGGGTCCAAAAGGTGTACTTTATATCTGACCCGACCTAATTTACCCGACCCGACCCATTGGATAGGGTCAAACTAAATTAAATTGGATGAGTCAAAATCAATTGGAGCGAAGTGCTTGGTTTCTCAATTAGATTCGCTTCGCTTCATATATATATAATAGTCAATAAGTTTTCTCAACGAAATCAATCAAAGAACTTTCTAAAAAAGAGACGAAACAAAGCAAAAATCCCTCTTCTATAGGCGTTCTATGTCAATCCGATGCTCATCAACATGGACTCCTCAACTTCTCTGGCTTTGTAGTTTCTTCCATACATAAGATTCCAGATTTGGATTTTTAGACATGGGGATTCGTTCTTTTACACTTGGTTAGTCAGGGTTCTTCTTCCACAAAGCAAAATGGGTACTGCAAGTAGGCCTGTCAATCGGCCGGGCTTGGGCTTGGGCTGTCCAATTCTGTCCTAAATATTGGATAGATATGCCGGGATTGTCCAGTCTTGATCCTAAATAAAAAATGCCTACGTAGAATCTCGTTCCGTGCGGGTCAGGGCTTAGCACGATCTTGAATATAAGCTAAGCATTCTCTAATTTTTAATCTGTTTTGCTACAATGTTAAAGCCCTTGCGGGCCCCCCACTGGGAGGCCCACTATGCCAAAAGCGAGGGAAAGCCCATCCCTCTCTTTCCTTTTTGCGCCCCCATGTGGCCACATGGGAGGGCATGGGGACGTAAGAAAGGGGTCATGAGGTTTTCTCAATGAAATCAATCAAACAACTTTCTAAAAAATAAAAACAAAACAAAGCAAAAATCCCACTTCTATAGGCTTTCTACATCAATCTGATACTCATCAACATGACCTCTTCAACTTCTCCGGCTTTGTAGTTTCTTCCATACAAAAGATTCAAGATTCGCATTTTTGGACATGCGGATTCGTTCTTTTACACTTGGTTATTCTGGGTTCTTTTTCCAAAAATCAAAATGGGTACTGCAAGTAGGCCGGGCTTGGGCTTGGGTTGTCCAATTCCATCCTGAATATTGGGTAGGTTTACCGGGGATTCTCCAATCCTGATCCTAAATTAAACGGGCCTACGTCGATTCCCGTCCCGTGCGGGTCAAGGCTTAGCACGATCTTGAATATAAGCTAAACATTCTCTAATTTTTACTCTGTTTTGCTACAAGGCTACTGCACAACTAAATTGTATTTTTTCCTTAATGCTAGTGCACCACTAAATTGTCAAGCCGGGATAACAAAAAATTTCATAGATATGAAAAATGTATTAATCTTGGACAAAGTTTAAAAAATAAGCATATTAAAGATGAACATGAATACAAAACTTTTACTAATTTTAGTTTAAGTAGTGGTCAATGGCTACATACCGTTGAAGTTCCCAAATCATCCGGAAGTCGAATCATCATTCCTCCCAATGGTAAGATATCAGAGATCTTCTCAGCAAAATCACTACTCTCCGGTGCTAGATTTTTCCCAAGTAGAGCAAAAACGTATGTTTGCATGGGTAGACTTCCAATCGAAATCCATGAGGTTTGCAGATACTCCTCAAGCGTCGGTGTATATCCACTACTATACCATTTGGCCTCCACTAAGAATGCTTTACACAATTCTGTCCACTAAAAAAAAAAAAAGAAACAGATGCTATAAAATAGTTCGGTTCTAATGAAACCATGACAATCATTTCTTTAGAATTATATATAGCTTCTCCTAAGTTACTCTCAGCCAAGAACTTGTGGAATGCTTTTTTCTGCTCGCCGCAAAATGCTTGATTGCCGAGCCATTGGTGTTATTATGCTATATAGAAACTAGTTAGGTTGCATTTGGAGAGTCGAAAGGGAAGAGACACAATAATAAGATAATTCAAATTCGAATCTAATATGAAAACTCCAGATTTTGAGCCAACCTTGAGGTCAAAAGAGATTTTCAAACTTGATCTGGGCAAATACCCATTTTGAGGTCAAGCCTGGTCAAACTTGATCACCTTGGCTCTTTCACACTCCTAGCTGAAACAACCGCCACGAGTGAACTGTGTTTTGGCCAACTCAATAGAGTCAAAGTTCTTAGTTTTAGACTTTAGTAGAAAGGCTCTACCTCAATCAAATTACATCTGCTACCAAAATTGGATGTTGATGATGTAAAGAAAGATGTGATAAAATTCCGTATTTCTAAGGTATGGTATGACATTGCGCCCTTCCTCTTTCAAAATCTCATAACCTATTTCATTAATACTGTTGTATAAAGCTAAGAAACAGGTCTTCATATATTCAGGAAGTTGCTCCATTGCCTCAAGATCCCATCTGAAACCCAAGAGACAGTAATGTAAGATAATAGCTACAATATTGAGAATAGATTTTTTAGAGGAGTCCAAAGTGATATTTTTTTAAAAATCGCTATAAGGAGTGCCAAAGTAGACTAGGAGGCCTTCTAGAAAGGAAGTGCCTATCCATATAATTATAATATGATGGTTGACAACAAAATACAACTCCAGTCCAAGCTAAAGGGCCAATAATTACATGGAAAGGACCTCCTAGCTAATGGAGAAGACTTTATAGGTATCAAATATCTCTGCTGTATTCACATTGAAATTGGTTCAGATCATGACCAAAGTCAAAGGGTATAGACTTATCTGAGCTCTCTTGCATCCATTTAAATTAGTTGGAGTGACTTAACTTAAATTGGCTTGATGCCCGTTCAATTCACCATGGAAAAGCAAACTTTATAAGCGCCAAGTCATCAATCTATTACTGAGGATCCTGTCTATTTAACGGGAATTGAAATCCTAGGATTTCTAAACAATGCCATTTTAGGAACAGGGGATGGGAGTGAACCATTAGAGGAGAGGATTCATACTAAATTAACTATCAAATGATATCCCCCTATATATATATATTTGAAATGACTTCCGACATGTCATCCTAGTAAATTAAATGTCTAGAACTCGATAGTCCCGTCTAAATCTCCACCTTCTTCACCTCTTTAATTCTCCTCTGACCCCATGAATTTAGTATGAAGTGTAATATTCTACGACGAATAGTGGTTAAGAAAATGGTCACTGACCTATCAATCGCATTAGTAAAAAGTTCTAGCTCATCCACCGTACCATACACGTCATAGATATCGTCAATTATTATTATGAGTTGAGCAACTTTCGCTACAGCTTCCTGGCAACGTCCAAATTGTGGGCTCAGGTGTCATTGCGGCGGCCCAAAAGAAACATTCCACCAACCTGTCTCTAGTAAAGCTCAACTGCTCTCCAAGACCCAAATCTTTCCACCACCTGAAGCCCATATAAAAAATACAGGAATTCAATATGTTATTTGTATAAGCCCAACATCATTTCATCAATTTAACAAAAGGTTGCCAAAATGAGATGACTCGGGAGAGTCAAAAGTTTAACTCGAAGAGTTTTCCAACCATGATTTAACATTCTACTGGGCCGAGTTATCTTGATGAAACTTAGAGATGACTCAACGAATTTCAGATGTATTATTGATGGTTCTCTTATATTGGATTCACGTGGCTAGTATCCACTTACCTTGACAAACTCTTTTAAATTTGTTTGGAATGTTGTTGCACAATGTTGAAATGAAGCTTGGCCAATTCAAGTAAAGAAGAATTCATGCCTTCTTCCCTCATATATATGTCCATGTACCACCTAGCCTCTAATTTTTCTAACCTCCAATGCAAAGGCATATCCAAAGCATACTCTACTTTTTTATGAAGGATTGGGTCTATGTTCTCCTTGATATCCATGAGATGTGTGCTTGCAAAAGCTCTTGCCTCATCCAACATAGTCTCCCCTTGAAAGGCAAGGTGTGAAGCTTCATACAAGCTCAACATTCCCTTTATGTCCATTGAAAGGCTTGGCTTGAAACAACCCTTTTCATCTTTGAAGTCGTTGAAAACATCTACAAACCACAGATGTTGGTTAGTTGCATATAAAATCGGAACCAATCAAGAGGAATATTTTGAGATGATATGATGTGCATGTTGTTTCCATGTTCTCATCTTTTAGAGGCCAATCCTCGATTTGATAGGTTGTTTAGTCTAACTCACCATCAGCATCATCATTATCATTCTCATTCATTACATACCTTCTCCATGGTCATGATATAACATAAACTTATAGATAATATATTTATATGCAACAGCATGCTAAGGGTGAATTAGGGAGTAATAAAAAGTCTGCAAAAATATATATGAATGCATAAGGAAAACTTATGGATTGCTTGTATAAAAGATAAAATCAAGGTTTAATATCTGAAATGGTTTGGATTGTACGTGGAAGAACATAAATAGGCTATGTAGGATGTATTGAGCAGTTATGCGTTTAGGGAAATAAGAAGTGGAATACATACAAACCAATAAAGAAGTAGTGAGGAGAAACAAAAGGGGGCTAAAACAAAAGGGATTTCGTTGCCTCGAGATGCTAGATTTTATCACTACTATGAGAAACAGAGGCCCACAAATCCTTCAATCGTTTACTTCATCCCTTTGGACATGGCTTCTTTCTATCAATGATCCTCTCCCTCCCATCTGATCTCTGCTGCTACCACTTTGGACATCGCTGTCTTTCGATGGAGATGATTTGGAAGAAAATGTGTAAACCCTCATCGTTATCATCTGGATAGTTAGGAATGGCTCCAAGTTGACAATAAGAGGACCTCTCTTCTAAGAGAAAAAACTCTTTTGGCTGACCGTCTTTCGGATATGGTTCTTTAGTTTACCGATCGGCTTCAGACTCAATGTCTTCATTCAGTTCTCTTTGAATTGGAAGTTGTTGACTGCTTAATTTTTTTCTCTTGTTTGGTTGCTTTTTGGTGAATTTTTTATTTTAGCTTCTTTGTCTCTTGGGGGCTTTTTGCCCATGTTTTATTATCTTCTTTTCAATTCAAATTTACCTCTTAGCAGGAAAAAAAAAGTAGTGAGGAAAAACATGAAGTATGATTGAGGATTGCTGAAAACTTGGTTTTAACTGAAGTTAAGCAGAAATGTGGAACTAACAAAGTTGACTCGATAAGTAACTGAATAAGGCTTCTATATGAAGATGAGAAAATAATAATCTTGTTCGGCGAAAGTGGTCAACATGGCCACACGTGTAACCATGTTAGGGCTTTTCCCAATTTAAGTAGTTGATTTTTTATAATCTATTTTTCTTTCAGTTTTGTTTTAAAAAATTATGCTTCGATTTCACTTAAGAAAGTCTAATCCTTGACTCTGTTTGTCTA
>QPKB01000010.1:23330120-23423972 GCA_003546025.1 Camphora micrantha
GTAAAACTTAATTGCGTCGATCTAAACTCAACGCAATTGCTCATTTCTGATTATGTATCCAATTATGGTTTCAAAAACTCAATTGCAGCGACTATGTATCGCCAGAAGAATTTTTTTGTAGCGCTTTTGCACTTCGCCGCATGTTAGATTTCGCGGGTAAAACTCAATTGCGTTGATTTCAACTCGACACAATTGCTCACTCCTGACTATATGACCGTTGATCAAAAATTCAATACCGGCGTTAGTTTATTGCCGGAATTGATGTTTTTCCAGCGTTTTTTGAAACCGTCGCTCCAGAGTCCATAATTCAGTTGTAGCGACTTGTTTTTGCCGCTAATTCCCACTATTTCGCCCAAATTAAATCACCGTAATTGGTGTTTTCAGTGTGTGTGTTTTTTTCCTCACGTCACATTCATTGTCACATCTGCCAATTAAACACCATATAATTAATCTCTGTTTCTATTAACACACAGAATATCATTAATATCTTCAAACATCAATTCATCCAAACTCATGTATTTATACAATGTGGGGGTGCATTATATTCATATCTAGTACAAACCGGGCTACTATTAAATAAGCCACACATCACTATTGTGTGGCCATGAAAAGATTTAAGGAGTCTATTGTCACTAAATTGAAGGCGGTAAAATCTGGTGTACAACTCACGTTGCTGCTACTCAGCCCAGCCCAATCTTGAATGCATGGCCACATCACCCCGCTGATCAAAAGCTTTACTCTTCTGCATAACCCACTACATCCATGCTTGAAATGTCTTGACATAAGAATGAAATGAAAAATGCCTATGTGAGCAGCATAACTCAAATAAGCTAACTGTACTGCAACTATAAGAAAAAAAAATTGCAAAAGTACCCAATGCATACAAGTTACCAATTACCGATAAACCCTGAGATTACCAGTACTTGAAATTAGAACATCTTATACAAACGTGCAAATTATACACTATCAAAGATCGATCAATGGATGTGGGAGCCGATCAATTCTATCAAATGGCTTATATACTTATATATAATTTAGTGTATATATATATAAATATTATATATAGTTGGTTTTCTGCAGAATTTATATATATATATATATTATATAGAAAAATTCCTTACTGTATCATCCTCTTAACTACCATCTGCTCACCATTACCTTATTTGGAATCCTATATATAGTTGGATGATAAGGATTAATAAATTAATGATAAATAATTTTTCATTCATTTAATGATGAAGGATGATGGTAAAGATGATGGTGTTTATAAGCATTTCACCTATATATATTTTGTTGTCTTATTGCAGAATATGTATTAAGTTTACCCTCAATCATGCAAGCAGCCCCTACCATATGCATCAATTTATTGAACTTGCCAAAGTATAATATCTTCCTCAGTTTTGGTTGGGAAAGATAGGGAATTTCATTGCCTAATGAAGTGTATACTAGGCATATAATAATTAATCTTAACAGGTGGTGCTAATTTAGCAAGGGAGTCAAAAGGGAATAATATCCATACCTCTATGGGGATGATCAGGAAATCCATCTGGTTGGCCTAACTGCAATATATAACAAAATATAACCAAAAGTGAGATTATGAAAGACCATCACATTCATGTAGAAACAGAGAAATACAAGAGACCAAAGATACCCACCTGAGAATTCATCCAGAACAATAGATTAATAAAAAAAATAATTAAACCACTAAGTAATAATTAATACAAACCCACCCATGACACCCTTTTCCTCAGTCTTCACTTCTCTACCAGATTAATTTCTGAGAGAGAGAGAGAGAGAGCTGAATTCCCTTTTAGAAACTTAAGCTGCAAATAGTAAGAGGCATCGGCGATGCTGAATAGAAACATAGAGCTCCAAAAGGGAAAAAAAAAAAAAGTTATCACTAACGTAATATTGTGAACGAATAATGTAATAAGACAGTATAATTGATTTGTGAACGAACAACACAGACAATTTAGAGAGGAAAAGTAGAAAAATACCAATGTGAAAATAAATATGTAACACATACAACTTTGACAACATTTAAGAAAGCTAAAAAAAAATAAAAATAAATAACTAAATTTAATACCTCAAGGACCAAATGACACTCTCTGCAGCTGAAGCTTCCTGCAATGCTTGAGCTGCAGCAAAAATTGCAGCATTTCTATGATGCAAAGCATCCTAGAAGTACCATCAATTCATAAAAATTAAGACCCGGTAAGGATGACATGTTTTTAATTAATTTTATGCATACAAGTTTCTTATATACCTTCCCAAGATCATGCAGACCAGGCGAAAGTTCATCCCATAAAATGCTCTGGTTCCAGTCTTTGTTGCTAAGTTGCACCTTAACTAGATGGCATGAGGTGATCTCCTCCCCAAATGGCTTGGTTTCTTCTCTTGAAGGCTTCATTATTCTCATCCATACGAGTGGTTGCTCATACTTTTTAATGGTGAGGAACTCAAACTTTGATGCTTCAAAGAGTCACACATCAGGGATGTCTTCTTAGCAGAAACTACCTGCAAAACATTAACCAACAGAGAAAACAATCCCAACTTCATCGAAACCTATCCAATGAATAGAGATACAATCAACAAGGCAGCCAATGATTCCATAATAAATAAATACATAAATTAACCAACAGAGAAAACAATCCCAACTTCATCGAAACCTATCCAATGAATAGAGATACAATCAACAAGGCAGCCAATGATTCCATAATAAATAAATAAATAAACGATTGATCAATCCTAACAACCCCCATGGATGAACTCATAATTGCAAGTGCTTTGAAATCATGGCAATGGAGCGTACAAATTTCCTAATATTTGGAGAAATATGGAAATCAACAAGAACATGGCTGATCAACCTCAGTCAACTGTAGAGGATGATGTGGATAAGGGGTATATGTTAGTTTTTTCAAAAAAAAAAAAAAAGACATGGACAGGTTTGTAGATCAAGTTTGACCACCATCCAATCATCCTAGAGCTCTAATTTGGGTAGTAACAAATCAACCTTTTTAAGCCATTGATATTTGCAAACCCATCTCAAAGTCCTAGGTAAATAGTACAAGGGTGGAACTTGATGTGGTCCCCTACACACCTCAGCCACCCCATTGAGGCCCCACAAAGTCCACCGCACCATCTCTGTGATGTTTTGGTTATTATATATATTATTTATTATTATTATATAATTGATTGTATTTAAATTAAATATGTGATTAATCTAAGTGGGGACCACGTTAGGCTTAGCTTTGGTTAGTTAGGTTTATTGGATAGGTATCTTAACCCATAGTTAACTCGGGCCTAGTTTAGTGGGTATAATCCTTCTCTAATCCAAACCCCTATCTATTTAGAACCCAAACTTTATTCTTTTTAGAATTTAAGTTAGACTGCAACTCTTATTCACATTCCCTATTTATACACCACCACTACACTCTTTTATTTTCACGCACAACTCTCTCCCTTCCAACTTTTCTCTGGGTTAGCGCTTTGGGCTTTTGCAGTAGGAATTCTAGACCGTCTCCCTTAACCGCGGACCTCAAGCAAGTACCTAAACATAATTTATAAATTTAATGCTTGTGTTTTTTGTTGATTCGTATGTGGATCCATATAGAAACCCGTTTTTATGCCCTTTCATGTGATGATTATTTTATTGGGATTCGATTGATTTTCTCATTACTATAACCATATTTTGGTTTTATGTTGACCACCGCCCACCTCTCTTTAGATCTCAAAACCGGACCTTCTAACAGGGGAACACAGGCAGTTTGGGAACTATACCGTGTTTTGGAAGTGGGACCCATGTGAACCCCACTGATGTTTGATCAGGACCATAGATCCGGTAGTGGACCCATGGGCGACTTTAGAGGAGTTGGTCTCATAGGTAGTTGACACCCTTAGCCCATTATCCACGATCAGATGGTGACGTGAATGAGGAAGGATGGACCGTTTTGGCATCTGATGGTTGTGGGGCCCGTGGGACAATCGGATCACAGATCTGGCCCGGGCATCCGGCCGTATAGACCTGGGCAACCATGTTGGTGGGGATGATCTTAAGGTTTGATCAACGGAGCCCATGAGGTTGGCGGATTTATCACCAAGGCGAGGAACCTTAGGCGTTCTGCAACAAAAGTGACAGGGCATGCGCTGCGGTGAAGATAGGATAAGAGCTTCGGTAGTGTGTGGGTGCATGGAACAGTGTGAGAATTTGTGTGGATGGGTGAGAAAGAGAGATTGGTAACGTATGGGATTTTGTGCGGGGATTAGTAAAAGAAAGGATGGAGGTGACATGTGGATGAGTGAAAAGTAGAGAATAGTGATGGTGTAAGAGGAGTTCTAATTGGGACAGAACCTAGTGTAGGTAGGTTTCTATAATACCACTTTACCCATTGAATTTCTATAAATTCTAATAAATTATTGACTATTTTAATTAATTCAAATTAGACCTTTTACTTACTTTGAATGTGAAAAAAAGAATTGTTATATATGGAATCTTGGGTTTTCTAAAATTATAAACTTAGATTATTATTATTATTTGCAAATTAATATTAAAACATATCTATGGTTTTCAATATGTTAAAATTATATTTTTGTACTTTATTAATTGGGTTTTTGGACCGAGTAAATACCGTCCGGGCAAACGGTATCTTACTAATATGAGGTTTAGTGACTGGTATGACCTCGGGGAAATCCTAATGGATTTGAACTCAACCCATCTCTATTGGAAAACCCTTAATTGGGTCTATGCATGTGAGACCCTGACCCGAGAGGCCATGATTAGTGTTTTTGAGCTGTGTTTTAGCTCTAAGTGTGTTTAGTGGATTTTGGTTTAGTTGGGATTAGTATAGCTTTGTTATAGCTTTGAGAATTTTGAGTGCCTATGTGACTAGTGGGGCCTTTGAGGGTTCCTTTTTATGACTTGCGTGTACTTAGGGGATTACTTGAGATTCTTTTGATTTGGTGTTTTATCCCGATTTACTTATTTTGTTAATCCCTTCAACTTTCATATTGATCCCGTTCCCGTCCCAAATCCCGAAACTCGACTTTTCTAGCTTCTTGGGCAGAACAGTCTTTTTACACTAAATCTGTACCCAAAACTTGATATTCCCGAAACCCGCGAAACATATACTTTTTGGAAACTAGAAATTTCGACGATCATTTCTTCCTTCTTCGTCGATTTCATCCGAGGTCCCGAAAACCATGATTTTGACCCCACCAAGTTTTCTAGTGGTGGAGCGCACTCCCATTGCTTATATAAGAGAACCCATCTCCTTCCCCTTCTTCATTTTCCAGCACAACAGAACCTAGGGTTCTTTCTCCATTTCCTTTCTTCTTCTTCTTGCTTCTCCTTCATCAATCTCCACCAAACTTTTCTCTCTTCAGAAATGAGGACCATTACTCTCTTCCTCTCATTGAGAGCTTGCCATTGATAGCATTTGTGTAAAAAACCACCATCTCCAAGATCTTCATTGAGCTAGTTCTTGCCATTAAAGGATCTTCCAAGTAAGCTCTTTTCCTAATCTCTTAGATATGTGTTCTTCTAGCCTTAGAGAAGCTACTTTTTCATTATTGAAAGCTTTCTCTTCTTATTTGCTTGTTTTGACCCATTTTAGGGTTTGTTTTGGGGGTTTTTGTAGAGATTGTGATCTTGGCTTGCAAGTGTGGTTAGGAGCTTGTTTTCCATTGATTAGAGACCCAAGGCAAGTGGATGATTTGATATGTTTAGCTTTGAATGAGTTTTATGAAATGCATTTATGATTTCACCAATATTTTGTGATATTAATGACTTGTTTAGGGTTGAAATAAATGCACATTTGTGAACCTTATGAGCTCATTTTATCTATGATTTAGATTGCTAATCAGGTCTAAAGGAATGAACACAAAAGAAGGGAAAAAGGAATGAACCACTGAACTGCAGAAAACAGAACTGGGTTCTATTACGCGGTTCACGCGGTCGACCTGCTAGGGGGCTCGGTCGATCGGGAACACTGGATCAGGTCCTCTGTTGGATGACCTGCTGCACTGCGGGAAATACTGTTACGCAGTTCACACAGTCGACCGGCCAGGGGTCTCAGTCGACTGGCCACACAGAGGTCAGGTTCTCTGGAACCTGACCAAAACACTGTTCACGCATTTTATTTACAACTGCAGGTCGACCGGCCAAGGGCGCGGTAGACCGGGCCTCCATGAGAGGGTCGACCTGACCTCCTCAGGTCGACTTGAGACTGCAGTGTACGCAGTCGACCGGCCAAGGGCCGGGTCAACCGTGCACTCTGCGAATTTCCCCTGAAAAGTAATTTTTCACTCTTTTCTTAAATGGACTTAGGTGGAACTTGGTTACCCCTTTTTATTGGACTCACTTGACTTATCATGAGATTGTTTGACCCGACATTCTTTAAGGTTAACCCGGTTGTATCGGAACTTAACCTAAATCAATCTCGAACGGTACGGGACAAGGGATACCCTCTTTCTAACTATGCACGAGGTTTGTACGTTTGGGTATCGTAAATCCTATCGCCTTCGGTGAATAGGTTGTATGATGCGCTAGGATTAACATTATACTTAGGATCTCCCTTGAGGTTCCGTTTTTTTTTAAATTCATTTAAAAGTTTGAAAATCACTAAGGTGTATAAAGAGCTCGGAATGTCTCCAAACTCAAGGAGTACCAAGTCATTATTACAATGGACATACGGGGTCCTTAACCACCTCATTTATCTTAAATCTCGATACTTGTTCCGAATTTCTCGAATTATGGTTTATCTTAAATCTCGACACTTGTCCCGAATTTATCAAATTATGATTTATCATTCCTGAGAGTATTGAAAGTATGTTTTAGCATTTTGTTAGCTTGTTTATACATGCCCGAATAAAATGATACTTGTGCCTTTGAGCATCCCGTCCCGCTCGTTACATACATGCACTCGATATGTTTTATACATGATTTGACTTGTCATTTGACCTATGAGTCGGCACCACTAAGCTTGGCTTTCCTTGCCGGTCTGATCCATCGACTTGGAGACCCCTTCCCGTCCCGCCAGCTGCAGTTTGGATCCCGCTACCCGGTTATTATCGTGGTCTTGTCCCGACGCCTCAGATTGCTACTGTAGTTCCCGATGCCCGGTTCGCTACCGTAGTCATGTCCCGTATTATATTATGTATATGTATATGTTACTTATGTTGTATCTCCTCACTTCGGTGACTGAGACAACATCCCGATATACTCATGTCACTTCGGTGATAGAGGACTTTGCTTTGTGTGGTTGCCATCTTGCTTGTTTCCCGTTCTCCTTGGATACCTTACATGTTTTATATTGCAAATGTATTTGAATAAATGATTCTCTCATTTTATGAAACTATTGCTTTGACAGGTTTAAATGTTTTCCAAGGTAATTTCATTATTGATATGTCTTTTCACCCACCTGCCAAACCGTCGTGTTTGACCCACTATTTTGGTACTCAGGTTCAGTTTCCCCGCCCCGAGCTGAGAGTTTTGTTGGCTGTGGAGCCTTGAGTTTGCAGGTTGTTTTGTCGGCTATGTCATGTAGACATTGTGCTTGACATCGGAGTTACGTCACATTTGGGTAGTGGATACTGGTTTGTTTTTGTACGGCTTTTATTAGCCCTTTATTGGGATTGTAATTAATACACATTGATACTTGTAACTTGAACATATATGAGAATGTAATATCCTGTTACTGTCAGCTCTGTACTTTATTGTGTTGATTTATTCCAGTCTGATATGGTTCCTAAAATGATAGCTTCATGCTAATGGTTGTATGCGACGCGGAATCCGATGATGTCCACAAACTCCGGGTCGCATTGCCACAAAAGCTTCCGCAAAATATTCAAACAGTGTTGTGATTTGTGATCCTCACACACGCAGATCTTGGGAGAAAATATATTTATCACTTACCTCCCAATTCCCGCCCCCGAGGTCGGACCGCTGTCAGGATCCGGGTTCGGGGGCGTGACAACGCACCATTGATTGAGAGGGGATGTGTTGATCTTTTATCTATTAGAGATTCCTGTGGTTGTCAGGTTTGAGACCTTATGTTTGACCTTAGGATTGGCTTGTGATTATTTCTTGACCTTTGGGTTTGCATATATGACTGTGATTGTTGTTGATTTATTAGTTGCACACCTTATGATTGATTGGATATGGACCGTGAGGTGGCATGGCAATCGATTGAGATATTGTGGATGTTTAATTGAATGATTCGACTGGTATTCGATTATGGATTATTATGCTGCCAGCCCTTCACTTTGACTTAGGTTTCTGTGTCAGAGCTTTACAAATCATTAGGTCTATTATACTATGATATATGTATATATATATGTATATTGATTGGGTCATATTCGAACGACTGCAGTTGTATTTGGACGGCTGATCACCGATGTGTACGAACACTGTAATATCCGCATTTCGAACCGGTTTATCCGGTCTACGATTTCGATTACGAATCGGTTTATGACGGCCGCCGGCCTTCGAATGGGTTTTCCCGCTTTATAGTTAGGGCTGACCACCCAAAACAGTAGCTGTACTTCTGTGTGATTATTGTATTGCTCTATTTGTGTAGATTGGATTTAGGTTATACATTCTTTTCGTCATTATGTGGTGTTAATCTCTTATGATCCTTACCTGTCATTACTCACGTTGATCTTTTGTTTTATTTATGAATTATGCTTTCGTACTTACTATTTACTTTGTTTATTGGTGCATAGGTACTAACCCCTACCCTACTGTGGAGACGGAGGATGGTCAAACGTTTCAAGCGTTTGAACCAATTGACGAACCTGAGTGGAGAGCCGGAGATGGCTATGGAGCTGTCTGAGCCTACCTGAGAGAGAACGTAATCTTATAACTTCTTTAGATGAACTTTCTTTAATGAAAAACTTTTCCTTAGTAATTGTTTGATTTATTCTACAACTTTAACTATTACTTCTTCATCTGATAATTGTGTTGGATCTTAACTATGAATCTTGAATACCAATTGAATAAAGCTTCCATTGCGTTTAATGAAATTTATTTTGACTCACCACGGTTTGCTATATGGGTCCACTTTTGGAAGCTTGTGTTGTATTAAACACAGGAAATTGAATATTTATTCTTATTTTTCACGTTATCCCTTAGTTGTAATTTTGGGGACGTGACAATCTCAATGGATTTAGGACTCATGAAACATGGCCTCTCCCATGTACACTGCTGGCAGCACCATGTGTTTGCAATACTCCATATTGATAGAATGTGTTTGCTAATTGTGAAATAGAAATAAAAGAAAAATAATCCATTGCCATCAGGTTCTTACTACCCAACCTAGAATGGGTTTCCTTAGATCCATGAACCCAGATTAAAAGAAAAGAAGACACAAATGAAAATTAATGGGGGCTAGAAAGACCCAAATCCCTTTTTTTCTTTTCTTGGATTTGTTGGTTTCAATTAATGTAATAGGTGAATTCATGAATACCCCATATATTGGATTTGTTGGTCTTGTAAATAGTTTCAAGAATGTGCGAAATAGGAATCTATTGAAAATATTCTTTCTGATTAGGTCCACATATATCACAATAATAAGCTCTGATGAATCTAAAAAAACATATGTATAAATGCAATTATGTTACGGAGATGTGAACAATTTGGATGGCACGATGAGTAAAAAAATGGAAAAGTGAACGAACAAGATGGTTTTGCACGTAAACAACAAAATACACTCAAGAAAAGGCAATGATATTAGAGACCAAGGTATGGTGCGGGTATACATATATATTTCTTACGATGATTGTCAAAATCTTGATCCAATAATTTCCTTTGCCTGGAAATCCCATCATTTTAATGATATTTCTGTTGCTTATTCACAAAAAGCAAATACAAATTAATTAGTACTACTTCAAAAATAAAAACTCCCACATTTGTATCCCTTAAAACAAACATTCATCGAACTCAAAACGAACTCCACTATACAAAACCAAAACAAAGATTGATCAAACTCAAAGTAATTTATTCAGATACGACAATAAATAAAAAAACTGAAAAAAAAAGTAATCAACAAATACCAATGCGCACACACATACACGTTCTCTATGTATAACCGTCAGCATCTACATATACAAACACACGCACATGGAGGAGTTTAAGTTATGCTTGAAATTTTTTGTCAGCCATAACCTGAATTTTTACAGGTATATGATATTTGGTCAATGACTTCATATAGAAGTCAGTAAACAAATAAAATTCACTAAACTGATATATCTTCTCTTTTGAAAACTCAGCCAGTTTTTCAAGCATCCATCCTAATTTTAAGGCATTACTTTCTCTTAACCAAAAATGCCTACAAAAGGTGGAAAAGGAAAACCCAACATTTCCCTTCTTTTGCAAGCAAAAAATCCCATAAAGAAAATAGGAGCATCTGAGAATCACTTTGAGTACTGTACCTAAGAAAATCAACTTATCCTCAAACGTTGCAATTAACAAGGAAAATAAGCAACCCAAGTGAATTTGAAGGGGGATGTAAGACCCCGACCCGAGTGACCTCGATTAGTGTTAATTAAGTTACGTGTTAGTCTTAAGCGTGATTAGTATGTTTTGGTTTAGTTTGAGTTTAGAAAAACTTTGTTATAGCTTTGGGAAATTTTAAGTGCCTTTGTGATTAGTGGGGCCCTTTGGGGGTTCCTTTTATGGCTTTGCGTTTACTTGGGGGATTTTCTGAAATTCCATTAATTGGTGTTTTTTCCCTGTTTTACTAATCTTGTTGATCTGTACAACTTTCAAGTTGATCCCGTTCCCGTCCCGAATCTCGAAACCCGACTTTTCTAGCTTCAAGGGCAAAACAGTCTTTTTACACTAAATCTGTACCCAATGTTTGACATTCTCGAAACCCGCGAAACATATACTTTTTGGAAACTAAAACTTTGGACGATCATTTCTTCCTTCTTCATCGATTTCATTTGAAGCCCCGAAAACCATGATTTCAGCCCCACAAGTTTTCTAGCGGTGGAGCCCACTCACATTTGCTTTATAAGGAGACTTTCTCTTCTCCTTTCCCTTTTCCAGCCCAAAAGCAACTCTTGTCTAGGGTTTACTCCCTTCTCTTCCTCTTCTTACTTTCCACCACTAAATCTCCACCAAACCTTGCACAAATTGAGAAATTGATTCCACCATTCTCTTCCTCTCATTGAAGACTTCTCATTGATACAATTTTTGGAGAAAACCTCCATTTTCAAGATTCTCATTGAGCTAGCTCTTTCCATTTGGAGAACCTACATGTAAGCAACCCTTTTAATCTTCTAGATTTGTGTTCTTGTAATCCAAGAGAAGCTTCATCTTCATTACTGGAAGCTCTCTCTTTCTATTTCTTGTTTGACCCATTTTATGGTTTGTTTTATGGGTTTTTGTGTAGCTTTGGAGCTTGGCTTGGAGAGAGGGTTTAGTGCATGATTTGTTTGGTTAGAGACCTTGAGGCAAGTGGATGATTTGATATTTTGAGCTTTGAATGGGATTCATGAAATGCATTGATGATTTCACTATATGTTTTATGCTATTATTGACTTGCATTGATTTGAAATAATTGCACATTAATGAATCTTGCTAGTTCATTTAATGTTTTGGAAAAGTTAGTTCATAACTCTCATTTATTACTTGCTTTTGGTTTAAATGAATCCTTGTGATTATGGAATTTTCTCTTACCTTTTGTGGTTGAATGTGGTTGAGAAGAAGACGTTTTATGGAGGTATTGATGGAGATTTAATGATGCATTAAATGTTGTGAGAAGGAGGATTTGATCCTCTCATTTTGATGAGAAAGTGTGGCTAAAGAAGCTTGTAAGAAGTGGAAATGGAAGAGAGCAGAATTGTCCCGGAATCAGTTTCTGGACAGTTCGCTCGAGCGAACTTGGCAGGTTGCTCGGGCGACCTGTCCAGAAATGACTTCGAGCCATTCCAGTAGACAGTTCGCTTGAGCAAACCTATATTCGCTCGAGCGAACCTTCCCAGGATCATATCAGAGTTCTCACAGAACCTTGTTAGTTCGAGGAACTATTTGTTTGCTTGAGCCAACATGTTCGCTCGAGCGAACCCATTATCCGCTAGAGCGAACATCCCTAGAAAGCCATTCCAGAGAGCTCGTCGCTTGAGCAAACGTCTTGTCCACTCGAGCGATGAGCATTGTTCACCTAGGGTTATTCTGGGAGTATAAATGATTTGGAGATGATTGTTGGGAACACTATTGTTTTGGGAAGAGCTATGAGCATTGTTTGAACACAATTGAAAAGAGAAACTGAATTACAAGCTTTCATTTGAAGTTTTGATAATCCCTAAGGTGTATAACGAGCCCGGAATGTCTCTAAACTCAAGGAGTACCAATTTTTATTGAAATGGACATACGGAACCCTTATTCACCTTGATTAGTTTTGAATTCCGATACTTGTCTCGAAAATTATGAATTATGATTTATCATTCCCGAAAGTATTGAACTGTATTTTAGCATTTTGCTAGCCCATTTTTATATGCCCGAATAAAGTGATACTTGTGCCTTTGAGCATCCCGTCCCGCCCGTTTACATATATGCACTTGATATGTTTTATACATGTTTTGATTTGTCATTTGACCTATGAGTCGTCACCACTAAGCTTGGATTACCTTGCCGGTCTGATCCACCGACTTGGAGATCCCCCTCCCGTCCCGCCAGCTACAGTTTGGATCCCACTACCCTATTATTACCGCGGTCTTGTCCCGATGCTGTAGATTGCTACTGTGGTTCCCGAAGCCCGGTTTGCTACCGTGGTCATGTCCCGTATTTATTATGTATATGTATATGTTACTTATGTTGCATCTCCTCACTTCGGTGACTAAGGTCAACATCCCGATATGCTCATGTCACTTCGGTGATAGAGGACTTAGCTTCGTGTAGTTGCTATCTTGCTTGTTTCCCGATTTCCTTGGATACCTTACATGTTTTATATTGCATATTATTTTTCAGTAAATGATTGTTCTATTTTATGAGAATTATTGTTTTAACAGGTTTAAATATTTTTCTAAGGTAATTTCAATTATTGTTTTATCTTTTCACCCACCTGCCAAACCGTCGTATTTGACCCTTGCTTTGGTACTCACGTCCCATTGTTGGTTTTCCCGAGGAGGAGCTTGAGGAGGCGGTCAGAGAACTCCAGCGCTTAATTGAGTGGCACCCCGATGATGTCGTTTAAACATTCGGGTGCCCGAGTTGCGTAACATTTTGGGTTAGGTTTAACCATTCTTTTGGGGAATAGATACTCTGTTTATATTGGCCTTGTTGGCCTATATTTTTGGGATATGTAATTAAATGATCTTGATGTATACTTTAACTTACTTTTGGGAATTAGCTAATGATCATTGCTCATTTTGATACTGGTTTTAAATATGTTTCAATCTTGTCATCTTGGATATGAATGTATGAATTTGATTTGCTACATGCTTCCGCATTCAAAAGAAACATTCATATTGTTGTGATATCCTCACCGCGGACACCTGTGGGAAATCGCGTATACGAGTGGCATTCTTTCATTGGCTCGTATACGTATCAATTAAATAAATTCTTAGTATGGTATGGGTGTTTATACAATCATAAAATCAATATCCATAATTCAGAGTCCCGATCCCGGATTAGGCTCGCTTGCTTGGGTACCCGGTCCGAGGTCGCGACAGGGGAAAAGAAGAAATTTCCCATTCCAGGTTTTCCTTATTTCGCAAACAAAAATCCTATAAAGAAAATAGAAGAGAATCGCTCTGAGTACTGACTGTACCTAAGATAATGGATTTATTTATCCTCAAAAGTTGCAATTGACAAGCGAAATAAGCAACCCAAGTGAATTTAAAGGGGAAAAACAAGCATACTTTGGTTGTTCCCATACCCAACAGCCCAGACTCCATAGATTCTCAAAAAACTGCAGATGATAATTCCAGGGTTCTTAAAGTTTCCATTCCCTCAAAATAACAATGGAAATCCATTTGATTATTGGAAACAAAGAAACCCATTAGAACACCACTACATTTGAAAGCTTTCTTGAATTCTGTGGTCAATATGTTGAGAACATCCAACAAGCCAAAAAGAAATCGGTCCCCATGTTCTTAAAAATCACATTCATCTGCGATAAGGAAATTGGAAAGACGGGTATAACAACAACAGCAACACTATCACTTAAATCAATAACATAATTATCCATAATAGAAATACAAAAGAGATAATGTGAAAACAGAGAACAGGTGAGAAAGAGACATATCCAAACTCAATACATACGATGATTATAGAGTTATAGACACTTGCACTCATTTTTAGCAAATTGTCGGTTAACATAAAACAGCAGTAGAGTCAATAATGCCAAAAGCAAAAAATAGCCTAACCCAATTCAAGCCACCTCTTATAGCTTCCAAGCTTATAATGGTGCAGGAAACAGATAAGCAGGAAAACCCTAGTTCAACCATATCATTATTTGTGCTTATAAAGTTACAAAAATGAGCACTCGTTTTTATCAAATCTTCAACCAGAATACAATCAAGCTTATAAAACTCGGCCTAAACTAAGTTGTATCGCCCAATACAAGAAGGTTTTGGCAACGATTGATACTATTTTCTACGGACTCTATTCGAAACAGAAAATTTACTGAAATAAATTTTTTTAGCAACTTTATATTCTATTTTGTTGCTTTATTTACATCTAAAACACCCAAAAACAGGAAAATTGAAGATGCACAAGTTTTCCTTTTTCATTATCTTTTAATTTTATTTGTTATCCCTATGGAAAGGACAGAAACAAACCGAGATTTATATTTGGAATTGAGATATGAGCCCACGTGTAAAAGTTTCTCCTTTAGCCTAAACAACGTCCATATTCCAAAACTGTACTCTATACATGATGAGAGAAGTAAAATCAATACTATCACAACTATCAAAAGCATAAATAATAATAATAATAATAATAATAATAATAACCCCATTCAATTCTACCTATACCAAACTAAAAATGGAACAGAAAACAGATAAAAAGAAAGAACCCAGTTTAACCTGTATCCCGATTACAGAGTTACAAACACTTGCATTCATTTTTTAGCAAATTTTCAACCAATAAATAACATAAATAGAAAACAAAAACACAAAAATTTAGCAAAACCCAATCGAAGTCTCTTAAAACAGAGAATGAATCAAAGAGGAAGAACCCAATCCAACTCATGTCCTAATTACTAAGTTATGGACACTCACGATCAATTTTTAACGAACTTCAACAATCAGAATACAACAGCAGAGTATCAATAATACTGAAAACATAAAATACCAATTCAATTCTATGTCAAGATTGAAATGGAACACTGAAAGGCTAAAAAAGGGAAGAACCCACTTCAACCCATTACAGAATACAGAAATATTCACTCATTTGTAGCAATTTCTCACACAAGAAGAAGATCTTACAGTAGCACTAACAATAATATACCACAAGAACAAAATAGTTTAGCAAAACCCAATTGAAGTTTACCTCAGTTGGAGCTCCTTCCCATTTTCAATGAGGGATTGAGGTTGAGAAGATATTCTATCATCACCATCTGGTGGAGGAAAAGAACAGTTTCATCAGCTGGTAGAGTAGGCGGTGGTGTTTGCAGTGAGGAATGACAAGTGAATGTGGGTTTGATGGACAGTGTTGTGGCATTGGGAGAAGAAGGGGAACGAGACCACTTGCTAAAATGATTCTGTGAGAAGAGCTGGGAGGGAGGGCATTAAGCATGAACCCAGCCCTTCAATTCCAGTCTTCCAGAAGCTTTCCTTCAAGCTGTGTCTTCCATGATCTAGGGCTCCTAACAGAGGAACTTGGCAAATGGCTGAAATCGGATGTAGCAAGCTCCAAGAGCACAAACTTCGGTGGAGGAACACTTAGGTATTTACGGATTTTGGAGAAAATCAGAAGTGTACCTCCAAACCATTACTCTTGCTCATACGATGCTAGCGCGGGAAGATAAATAGGTGGAGGCGGTGGCAGTTCACGGTGGAGCAGGTGGCCGGTGAGAAGGTGGGCTGTCGCGCGATTGCAGCGGTGGAAGGTTCTTTGGGAGTTTGATTTCACAGAGGCCTGGGCACAAAATCGAAGGTGGGGGGGGGGGGGGAGATGGGCATGAAGGGACAGAGGACTGGGTGCAAAATCGAAGGGTGGGGTGGTGAATGGGTGCGAAAGGGGGAAATAAGGGGAGGGAATGGGCGCGGAGGTGGGGAAATAAGGAAAAAGATACCCGCCTCATTAAATCTATTTTACGGCGATTTATTTCGCCGCAATTGTTCAAGTAAATTTTCGAAGTAAATTTTCGACGACTTTTTCGCCGTAATAATCACTACACTCTATGCAAAAAAATTGGCGGCGTCAAATGTTTTTGAAAATTACGAGGCGAATTAATAATCGCTAGAAATGTGAAGTATACCTAACAAATTAATTTGCAGTGGATAGAAAATCGCTACGGAAAGTCATTTTTCTTTTAGCGCTAACTCTCCATCTTAGATTGTGATGAAGCCCTAGTATTGTGCTTTTGGGTATTTAATCCTCGTAGTTTTGAATACCAGTCATTACTGATGCTTGAATGTGTGTGAAGTTATGTCAAACCCCAACCCAGGATTAACCCATTAGTGTTTGCTTAATGTGTGCTTAGTCTTGATTGAGTTTAGTTATCGTGGGTTAGAATGTGGTCAGTTTTAGTCATGGTTATAGCTTTGGGGAGTTCGAGAACGTTTAGTGTTTACTAGACACACTCAGGAAGGCCTGGGTGTACGTGCAAGCGTGGGAAGATCGTGTCTGGCTTTGTGTTAATCGTGATTTTCATTTCATTTGATTGGTTTTATGATTATGTACAACTTTCGTGTTTAGCCCATTTGTGTTTGAAGTCCAGAAACTCAAGTTTTAGCCAAAAAGGGTAAAATAGCCTTTTCACACTCAAATCTGGACACAATTTTCGAGATCCCAAAACCATGTCAAAAATATACTTTTTGGAAACTAGATATTTCAATGATCGTTTTATCCTTCTTCGTCGACTTCATTTGAGGCCCACAAGACCATGTTTTGACTCATGCAAGATTGGCACTAAAGGGGACCCACTTGTCTAGCACTTAACCCCTTTTCCCCTCTTTCTCTCCTCATTCCACAAAAATCCTGCAACTCTCTTGACCTAGATTGAAAAACCCTCTTTTTCCCCTCTTCTTCTCTTCTTGAATGCAAGAGCCATGAGTCTCCAAATGAAATTCTAAAACCACCATCTTCTTCCTCTCAAGACAAGCTTTCCATCTATACCATTTTCTTGAAGTTTCCTTGTGGGAAAGATCTCCATTTTCTTCTTCATTTCTTGTTTGGGCACCTCTAGGTAAGAGCTTCAACCCATCTCTTTAATGGAGTTTCTTCTATTCCTAAAGATCACGTTTTTCTAACCTGTAGCACCTATTATGAAATGGGTTGCTTGGTTACATTTTTGGGTGAGTTTTGAATGGATTTCATTGGATTTTTGGTAGTTCTTGGCTTGGCATTTGGTTTGGAGTGCTTGAAGAATAATCTTGTTTTCATTTGGCTAAGGCAAGTGATTTATTTAAGTTGTTGTGCATATGGGTTCATGGACTTGTTATTTGGTATTAATGTTTTGATTTACTAGGTTTTCATATTATGATCTTATTTTTGAGAATGCAAGCATGCCTAATAGCCTTCCAAACATTCAGATTTTATATCTTTTAATCAAGTCTTGCTTTTGTTGAAATTTGAATTTGTTTTGATAAGAAAGGGTTTCAAGGGTTTTGAAATGGGTTGCTATGTTAATGACTTGTTTAAGTATGAAATATATGCCCAATGTGAGCCTTGATAGTATGTTATATTTATGTATCAAGTTTGCTAATTAGGTTGGAAAGGTTGTAGAAAAGAAAGGAAGGAAAGAAGGACCAGTGCACTGCAGAAATCAGAACTGGGTTCTGATTTCCGCAGTTCACGCGGTCGACCGGCCAAGGGGCGCGGTCGACCGGGGACACTGGGATTGGTCCCAGTTGGATGACCTGCTGCACTGCGGGATTTCCTGTTCCTGCAGTTCACGCGGTCGACCGGCCAGGTGGCGCGGTCGACCTGCGACACAGGGTCAGGTTCTCTGGAACCTGACCAAAACACTGTTCATTGAATAAAAGTTACAACTCTGAGTCGACCGGGACTTGGCCGGTCGACCGGGCTCACAGTGTACGCAGTCGACCGGCCAAGGGCCAGGTCGACCGGGCACACTGAAATTTTCCCTGTTTAAGATGAGTTTTGCCCATTTGCATTTTCTTTTAAAAATTTGAAAACTAGGCTATATTAAGGACTTAACTTGACATTGTGTGAATGGAACTCCATGCCATATACCAACTTCGGGGACACCAATCCTTGTATTTTAAATATAGAGTTCCAATCAACCAATGGTCAATGAATAGCCTAAGCATGTACTTGATAAAATTATCGGGTTTTGAGCATTGATTTAAGATCGCAAGTCATACCGTGTACTCGTTTTGAAATCAAGTTTGCAAGCTCGTTCTAAGATGTGTTTCAAGTATTAAATGGGGATCACTTATACAAGTTGTGAGCATATATATTATGCATTTTGCTAGTCGTGCCTCGTCTTGCCGTGACAAGTGATTTCTCCTTTTATTTTCGATATGTTTGAATCGTGTTTAGCGTGTTTTGTGCATTCATGAACTCAAGTGAACACCACAGAGCTTGGACTGCCCTTTCAGTCGGATCCACTGTCTGGGGGTCCTTAAATATGTGAACTAACTGCAGATTAGTCGTGTATTTATTACACATCGTGCGTGTCCGGTTCCGCGGCCGGAAATCTCGTATTTGTGGGAATCGTGTCGTGTTATACTATGTATATTCGTGCTTGTCGTGCGTGCTTACTCTTTTCATTTATAAATGATAGATAAAGGATGGGCTCTTTGTGGATTTACGATTCATGATATATATATGTTATGCATTCATGTTAGTTTGTCTTCGATTTAGAAAAGTGTTTCGTAAGTACTTGTTTTACGTTCAGTAAAGTATTTTCTTATGTTCTCGATTATACAATGTTTTACATGCTTTCACTTAAAATGATTTCTTGCCAAACCGTCGTGTTTGATGCTTGTATGTTGGTGACCAGGTGCAGGAGGCCACCCCTTTGAGGAGGAGTGCCAGGAGGAGGCTGTTGAGCCTACCCTAGTTCGTGAGTGGCAACCCGACGACGTCATCTAGACGTCGGGACGGGTCATGAGAATGGATGGATCACATTTTGGGTTTTATATTACTTTTGGTATTTTATTGGCCTATGTTGGCCTCTTATTTTGGGGAATTGTAATAACTTAATATACTTTGTTAACCTTGCAACTTGAATTATTATGGGAATGCCTTGTTATGTTTTCATTCTGATATTTAATTATGTCTCGATGTCATTATGTTCAAATTATGACATGATATGATAAGATGTGATTTGCCACGCGCTTCCGCATACTTGATCCTGTGAGTTGGTTGTCTCATTGTGTTTGTTTTTGGGAACCCTCGTCGCGGAAACCTGTGGGAGATTTGTCATCCTTAAAGCAATCTTTCATCACCATCATCAATCCCGCGGCCTCGGTCCGGGGTCGCGACAAGTTAGATCTAAGATAATCTATGCCGTAGAGATAGGTTATGCCCATATCCAAACCTACATGCTCTATTTGGACACTCCGTGGAGGTTTGTAACCAAAACGGATCTTTAAAACCCTAGATCTATACTTGCCATTGTACGAGTCTAGAGTGGATTCGTACCCTAAGACTTTTTTTTTTAATTGGATCAAGCTTTATTTTTAATTCGCTAATTTAGGAATCATAAACCCCAAATCAATATTTCGTTCTCCCGTAGGATTAATTTTGGAATTCGGAATACCACGCAACTTAGCCTTTTTGTCCCAGTGGATACGACACTTGGCTAAGATCACTATTCTCACAAGTAGAGATAGTAGCTAAGTATAATTTATATTTGCAAACCTCGCTTTTAAGCGATCAATATGCATCTTGTGGTCCACACTTGGCCAGTAACACTATTGACTATTGAGTGACAGAGAGCCATGATCTCGCAAATGGGTCTTCTGTGTCATAGGTAATAAATGATGGGTGTCATGATAAAGGGTTAGGATTTTGGCTGAAACTCCAAAAGCAATAGTGGGTCATTAATTATATGAGGAATGGATATTGTGGGTCACTACTAATACGTTGTCTAAAATGACATTTTTGGTCTAGAACGCATCTAATGTGTTTTTTTGGTAAAATCCCCTTTTTTGAATGTTGCCATTTCCATGTAGTTGTCACAAATTTAGTCTTTTCAAGCACCCCAATAAAAGTAAAGCCTGCACATAAAATGTAGTACAAGATTTTATTGCTCATAGTAGGCTACTAGAACTAATTTAGTAGTATATACCATGTAGGCATATCTAATTCATAAAATGTCTAGGCAAATTTAATATCTAGTTTTACATTTGCCACATTTAATCAGGCAGATCCACCATTAACATAAAATGAAATACCCTTGGCTTCATCAACTTGAAGGGGTTCAACAAATAAAGACTTGTATCTCCTTTCCGCTTGACTGCCGGGATCACCAAATCCATCACTAAATCCATCAACATGTTTGTAAGTGCAATAGGCCACACGCCCAAGATTCGTAACACAATGGATAAAAGCCTAGGGAAGAGAACTTTCCACTAGGGATTTATTGATTTGCTTCCATGTCTCTCTAAATAGGCCCATTATGTGGTCGCGAGCAACATCCTCTGTAACACTTGCTTCATGCATGTAACACTGAATGGATTTTTTAACATCACCTCTCTTTAGTTCATCCTATACCAACAAAAGAGATATATCATTGACATAAATTACTAATTTTTCTTAACTTTCTTGGTAAACAAGAAATACCCACAACAATCACAACAAAAAAGAAAAGAAACCCAAGCTCGACTCTACTGAAAACAAGTGAAGCTTGAGAATGGGCTTGGGCCCAATAGCTTTAATTATCGAATTTAGATCATTTGTATTAAATGTGAAAATTACATGTGACTAGACATTATAGCTTGTCTATGAGAAAAACACATGCACAATATAGTCTTGGCCCTGGCCCATGTGCATTGATAATGATCAAGATTTTTTCACAAATTCAAATTCCAAGGCTTTGAAATAAAATAATGGATTTTCTTTGTAAGTCTCTTGTTTTCACAATCATTTTAGGGTGTTTGTGCAGTTAGTTTTTTGTATGTGAAAAGTGACAATTGTGGAATTCTTTTCCTTGGCGTGGATGCTTTTCTGAGAGGAAAAGAGAAAAAAATGAGCTAAATTCTCCACAAAACTACAAGTTTGCGGTGAGGGTATTTCGAACCATACCGTTGAAGTTGAAGCAATAGTAATTTTAGGCTACATACCGCTGAAGTTCCCAAATCATCTGGAAATTGAATCATCATCCTTGCCAATGGTAAGATATCTGAGATCTTTTCAGGGAAATCACTGCTCTCGGGTGCTAGATTTTTCCCAAGTATAGCATAAACATACATTTGAATCCCCAGACTTTCAACCGAAATCCATGAGGTTTGCACAAACTCCTCAAGCGTTGGTGTATATCCACTGCTATACCATTTCGCCTCCATTAAGTATGCTTTATACATCTCTGTCCACTAAAGGAGACACACACAAAAAATTAAATGGTATACTATAGTTTGGTTCTCCTCAGTTGCTCTCAGCCAAGGACCTATGGAATCTCTTTTTTGCTGGCAGCAAGAAGCTTGATTGCCTAGCCATTGGTGTTATTATGCTATACATCAGCTATTTTGGCCATTTGGAAGGCCATAATTACGAGGGTCTAGGGGCTGAAGTGGACATAAAAATTGCCAAAAATAAATTTTGAGAACCCCCTACAAATTCTGTAAAGTAAAATTATTTTTTGTCATTTGCCCTAAGATTTTGTTTTTATTTTTTTTTCTTTTTTCACAAAGATCCCCTAAGGGGAATTTCTTTGGTCTGCCATTGCTTTTGGTTCATGGAAAAGCTAAGCCAACTCTTGGGATCTCTCTTTTAAATATTAAAGATGATGCTATGATAATTCAAGGGAAGCTGTCCAAGCCCATTTGCTTCCCCATCTTAGATTGCATGTTGAACTGCTTGGGTCATTCCTTTTTGTTTAGTTTTCTTGGTTTGGGCCTAGCTTGTATTCCTTTCAAGGTCGGGCGGGGCTTAATCTTTGAAATACCCATTTTGAGGTCAAGCCTGGTCAAACTTGATCATATTGGCTCGTTTACAGTCCTACCCGAGAAAACCGTCATGAGTGAACTGTGTTTTCAGCAACTCAACCATCATATACTACCAATATTGGATGTTGATGACGTAAAGAAAGAAGTAATAAATACCGCATTCCTAAGGTATGGTATGTCGCGACCCCGGACCGAGACCCAGGCCTGCGACTCGCGTTTTGCACGGTTTCCCACAGGTTCCCGCGGTGAGGATCCCCAAAACGGAGACTCACACGATCATGGTTGTGGAAGCGTGTAGCAAAGCTTGTCATAGTCATATCAAGTTAATTTCAAGATCCATGTGTAAAATTATCAAGACATAATCTCAGATGGAGAAATGTAAAAATAGCATATCCCACATCTTAAAGTTTCAAGATTAGCAAAAGTACGTTAAAGTTAAGTTTACAATCCCATAAGAGGCCAACAAAGGCCAATAAATCCTAAAATAAATAAAATGTGAAACCCTTAGCAAAATGAAACGCGTCTCAAGATCCCGCCTGACGTCTAGATAACGTTGTCGGGCTGCCACTCTCAAGCAGGTGGCGGCTCAACCACCTCCTCCTCAAAGGCAACATTGCCTGCACCTGGGCACCAAAACAACAAAGATCAGACACGACAGTCTAGCAAGTGATCAATTTAGGCATGAGCATAAATTAAAATTTAAGGTTTGAAAGAATAATACTTAAAACAATTTGCCGGATTTAAAACAAGTTACAAAATTTAAAATAATGCATGAACAATATACTTATCAAGAACGAAAGTCCCTGAGGGATAAATGAAACAAAAACTAACATGAATACATATAATATCATGATAAATAAATCCACATTGAGCCCATCCTTTCTCTATCATACATGATGACAAGAGTAAGTAGAACATAACAGAATCCCATGCCACACGAGGTGGGTGGGGATCCGGCTCGGAACCGGAAACAGAACAGACATGTATATATAAATATACAACTAATCTGCAAGTAGTCCAAGTGTTTAAGGACCCCCAGATAGTGGATCGGACTGAAGGGGCAGTCCAAGCTCAGTGCTGATCTCCTGTAGTCATGAATGCACGAAACAAAGCAAAATATATACATATCAGATCGGAAAATAGGGGAAATCACTTACCAAAATAAGGCAAAGAAAGACTAAACAGAAATAGCATGAGCTATAGCAAATCGATGCATAAGAAGTGATCCCCTTATTAGTTCTTGAAGCACTTCAAAACAAAGCTGATACTTGCAAATTGAAACATGTGCAAAGCGATATACATCGTGTAAAAACTGAGATTTCGAAACAAGCTGATCAAGTATATGTACTTAAGACCTTTCATTTGACCCTTGTTTATTTGAAACCCAAATGTCGGAATTTAAAAGCGAATACATTGGTGCCTCCGAAGTTAAAGGACATTTCAAATTTCAAATGCATACTATCAAGTTTAAAGCCCCTTAACATATTCTGGTTTTCATTGGTCCCAAAACTAGACACCTATGGCTCACAGTCTCCGCCAAATACCTTACTTTGGACACAATAATTGGTATCCATAAGTCATTCCAAAAATCTGAGTTTTTATTTACTAAGATTCTGAAATTAGTGGGGGTTAATTAGGGTCAAAAATCAGGTTGAAAGAGGTCCAAATGGGTCCCGAAAGAGGACCCCACAATCTGCCGCGGGTCCCATGGCCAGGCCAGCTGGCCAAGCACAGAATCAGCCGCTGGCTGTGCGGTTTGTGCCCAGCCTGCCTAATGGCCACTGGTGCACAGAAATTTGGCTAGTGGGGTTTTCCTGCAGCAAGTAAATTCTAACACGTGTGGAAATTTCTATGTACTTGGGCCATTGGAAATAACAATAAATAAAAGAAAAGGCATCAAAAGGGCATGAAACTATAAAGAAAGAGTTATCAAAAGGCATAAGCAGGAATTTACATGGCCGATGGAATAGTAAATAAAAAAATAACTTGGCTGATGTGGCTGGTAGAAATTTATGCACTCGCACCAACACCTTTCAATAAGAGAGGAGTTTTTCAAATGGCTTTGGATTCTATCAACAGGCATCAGTTAGCTACCAGAAAGGGGCATCAAAATACCCACAAAACACACGATCTGCAGTAAAATAAATCACAAAGAAGGAGAGTGAAAGGAAGCATAAAAACCCATTAACAATTATAAGATTTGAGTTGGAATTCCATAAAACTGAACATGCATGTATTATCTTCAAATTGATCACTTGCCTTAGCCAAATGTCAAATCAAAAACCTCCTCAAGGATTCCTCTCTATAGCTGAATGAAGAGATCTACAGAGTCCCAAGAAATCACTTCAAAAACTAAAGAAATTTTGAAAACAAAGGACCCATTTCGAAAATGGGGTTGCATGCTTGGAAAACTACATCCTTAGGGGTTCAAAAGACTCCATTAAAGACATGGGATGGAGCGCTTACCTATAGGTATCCAAAACAAGAAATAAGGAAGAAGATGAAGGGGGTTGTCCAGCTGAAACTTTCAACAAATGGATCCAATGGAGAGCTTGGAAGGAGAGGAAAAGAATGGAATGCTCAAAATTCCAATACAAGTCCTCTAGATATGGCATGCAAGGTGGAGAAACAAAAAAGGAGGAGAAGGAGCTCTCCCAGGTTTAAACGTTCTGCAAATGTACTGTGGATGAGTGAGGGAGATGACTGAAGTTGAGTGGAAAGTGGGCCCCATTTGGTCTAATACTTGAAATGGCTAAAACATGTTCTTGCGGGCCCCGGATGAAATTGACGAAGAAGGATGAAATGATCCTTGAAAAATCTAGTTTCCAAAAAGTATAAATTTCACATAGTTTTGAGATTTCAAAATTCATGTCCCGATTTGAGTGTGAAAAGTCAAATTTACCCTTTTGAGCCAAAACACGGATTTATGGGCTTTGGACGCAAATGGGCTGAATACGAAAGTTATAGATAATAATAAAATCATTCAAAAGCAATCAAAATCACAATTATTAAAATCTAGAATCATCCTCCCATACTTACACGTGCACTCAGGGCATCCCTGAGCGTGTCTGGCTAAAGTCAAACGCACTCAAAATTTCCAAAGCTATGTTCAAGATTAAGTCCAAACATATTCTAACCCAACGATTACTAAACCCACCTAAGTCTAAGCACACACTTAATAAAACACTAATCGGGCTAATATGGGTCGGGGACAGACATGGTATGACATTGCGCCCTTCCTCTTTCAAAATGTCATAACCTATTTCGTTGATACTGTTGTATAAAGTTAAGACACAAGTCTTCATATATTCAGGAAGTTGCTCCATTGCCTTAAGATCCCATCTGAAACACAAGAGACAGTAATGTAAGATAATAGCTACATTGAGAATAAAAGTTATTAGAGAAGAGTACAAAAGGATTTAAACAAAAATGGTAAGGAGTGCCAAAGTATACTAGGAGTTTCCATGTAATTATAATATGATGGTTAACGGCAAAATATAGCTGTAGTCCAAGCGGGGCCAATAATCACATGGAAAGGACTGTTAGGAATTTTGTGTATTGCAATTTGATGGATGCATTATCATTTTAGCATCATTCGAATTTTCACACTTGCATTGATTTAGAAAATCTTGCAATCTTGATTTACTCATGCATTGTTTTAAATCTTGTAAATCATATGTTTCATGCATGTTTTGATTGGATGCATTTTAATTTGAAAAGAAGTTTTATGAATCAAGCTGGCTTATGTTTTAAATCTTTTAAATTATTTTAAGCTTTTATCTTTCATGATTTTAAAAGCACTTAGATTGAATTAAAATCATGTTTCCAAGCTTGATTTAATGGCCCAAAAGTCCCCTCAAAGAAATACTTTGAAATATGATAATATGGGGAATTTGGTCCCTGGGCCCAGGTCGACCCGCAGTGTGCTCGGTTGATCGAGCCCATGGACCCGGGCGACCGCGCGCACTGCGGGTCGACCGTGCAAAGAGCCATTAGGCTTCTTTTCAAACGGTCAGATTTTTGACCTTTAAGGCCAGGTCGACCAGGCAAGGTACCAGGTCGACCGGGGACACGCCAGAACCCACTTTTTTGGTATAAATAGAAGCTCATTCTTAAAGAAATTTTGAGGAACAAAGAGGCCCTCCTTGAGATGTTTTAAGGCCAATCAATGGCGAATGAGCTAAGGATGACTAAGGGACATTTGGAAAGCTAAAGCTTGGATTAATGAAGTTAAATCTCTAAGTAAGCTTTACTTTTCTTAATCATATGTTTTCATGCTTTGTTTTAAATATTAGTAAATCTTTTCTAGCATGATAAACTATGATTTGTTGTGTCCTTAACATGTATATGTTTTGAATTGATTTATTATTTTGGATGCAACACTTTGATTCAAACCAAGTAGTACTTAAATTTGTATATCTAAGTAAATCATGTTTTTGTAAACTTTTTTGAAATTATATATAAACATGATTCCTATACTTGGTTGAATCTTTGGTTGTTATTTTTCATCATAAGAAAATCACTTTCAAATCTATCTTATGTTTTGGATTCAACAACTTCACAAATCATATGTACTTTTGTTTTAAAGTTTCACAACTTGCTTAGTTTTGATAGGTATATCATTTTCAAGTTGTATTTTAAGTACATGTAATTTGTCCCTTGATTTCAATCAAATCTATTTTTGTGTTTTACACTTTCAAATGCTTTAAGCATACATATATTAAGCTTCATTGTTAATTTGATTGAAATCCTTATGCATCACATGTTTTGTTCTTAAACTTTCACAACTTGCTTGAACTAGATAGGTAAATCTTTTACAAGTTGTTTTTAACATGTGATTAGAATTTTTTCCTCAATCATAAATGTTTTTATGAGCTAAAACTTCTAAAAGCCTTTGGCATACATTTATGAGCTTTAATTTTCAAATTGATTGAGGACATCATACATATTGTCAAACCCCAACCCAGGATTAACCCAATAGTGTTTGCTTAGTGTGTGCTTAGTCTTGATTGGGTTTAGTTATCTTGGGTTAGAATGTGGTTAGTTTTAGTCATGGTTTTTAGTTTTGGGGAGTTCGAAAACGTTTAGTGTTTACTAGGCTCACTCAGGAAGGCCTGGGTGTACGTGCAAGCGTGGGAAGATCGTGTTTGTGTTTGTGTTAATCGTGATTTTTATTTCATTTGATTGGTTTTATGATTATGTGCAACTTTCGTGTTTAGCCCATTTGTGTTTGAAGCCCAGAAACTTAAGTTTTGGACCAAAAGGGGTAAAATAGCCTTTTCACACTCAAATCTGGACACAATTTTCGAGATCCCAAAACCATGTCAAAAATATACTTTTTGGAAAATAGATATTTCAAAGATCGTTTTATCCTTCTTCGTCGACTTCATTTGAGGCCCGCAAGACTATGTTTTGACTCATGCAAGATTGGCACTGAAGGGGACCCACTTGTCTAGCACTTAAGTCCTTTCCCTTCTCCCTTTCCCCATTCCACAACAAAATCTCTGCACTTTCCCTTGACCTAGGGCTGAAAACCATCTTTTTCCCCTCTTCTTCTCTTCATGAATGCAAGAGCTATAAGTCTCCAAATGAAATTCTAAAACCACCATCTTCTTCCTCTCAAGACAAGCTTTCCATTGATACTATTTTCTTGAAGTTTCCTTGTGAGAAAGATCTCCATTTTCTTCCTCATTTCTTGCTTGGGCACCTCTAGTTCTTGGATTGGCTTTTGGTTAGGAGTGCTTGAAGAAGAATCTTGTTTTCATTTGGCTAAGGCAAGTGATCTATTTAAGTTGTTGTGCATATGTGTTATGGATTTTCATTATGTCCCTTGAGGTTTTCACTTATCTTGTGTTAAGTTCTATGGTTATGTATTTTCTTAGACTCTCATTTTATGATTTCTATTCAAGTTTATGCACCAATGTTAAGTAACTTCTAAACCTTCAGATGTCTAGTTGATTTTTAAGCTTTGCTTCTTGAGAAAATGTGAGCTTATTTTGATGAGAAACAGGGTTTGGATGTTTAAAATTATGGGCTTAATGATTTTGTAAAGTGGATTTGACCCTTTGGAGAGCATGGTGGCTCAAGGGATTTCAGGTGGATTAAGTGTAAGATGGGGAAAAGAATGGGCTTGTGAACCATGCAGGAGGAGTGCAGTTTCTGCACTCAGCGAGCACAGGCAGAAGCCTGTTCGCTCGAGCGACCCATGGGTCCGCTCGAGCGACCAGGCCACTGCCTGGCGCGAGCACAGGCAGAAGCCTGTTCGCTCGAGCGACCCATGGGTCCGCTCGAGCGACCAGGCTACTGCCTGGCACGAGCACAGGCAGAAGCCTGTTCGCTCGAGCGACCTGTGGGTTCGCTCGAGCGACCAGGCCACTGCCTGGTCTGAGCGCAGACAGAAGGCTGTCCGCTCGAGCGACCCTTGGTTCGTTCGAGCGAACTGCCTGCTGCCTGAATTGTGTTGAGACAGAACCTGTTTGGAAATTTTATCTCATGTATGCACTTTTAAGGATTGGAAAAGAAAAACTAGGCTATGTTATGGACTTTAACCTGACATTGCGTGATTCGAACTCCAAGATACGAAGCAACTTCGGGGAGACCAATTATTATATTTTAACAACAGAGTCCCAATCACACAAGGGTCAATGAATAGCCTAAGCTTGTACTTGATGAAATTATCGCATTTTGAACTTTGTTTTGATACGACAAGTAATATCGTGTACTCACTTTGAATTCAAGTATTTCCAAGATGTGTTTCAAGTATTAAATGGGATCACTTTTATAAGTTTTGAGCATATACATTATGCATTTTGCTAGTCGTGTCTTGTCGTGTTGTGACAAGTGATTTCCCCTTTTATTTTCGATATGTTTGAATCGTGCTTTGCATGTTTTGTGCATTCATGAACTCAAGTGAACACCACAGAGCTTGGACTACCCTTTCAGTCTGATCCACTGTTTGGGGGTCCTTAAACATGTGAACTAACTGCAGATTAGTCGTGTATTTATTACACATCGTGAGTGTCTGGTTCCGCGGCCGGAAATCCCGTATGTGTGGGAATCGTGTCGTGCTATATTATGTATATTCGTGCTTGTCGTGCGTGCTTACTCTTTGCATTATAAATGCTAGAGAAAGGATGGGCTCTTTGTGGATTTACGATTCATGATATATATGTTATGCATTCATGTTAGTTTGTCTTTGATTTAGAAAAGTGTTTCGTAAGTATTTGTTTTACGTTCAATCAAGTATTTCTTTATATTCTCGATTAAACAATGCTTTTCATGCTTACACTTAAAATGATTTCTTGTCAAACCGTCGTGTTTGATGCTTGTATTTTGGTGACCAGGTGCAGGAGGCCATCCCTTTGAGGAGGAGTGCCAGGAGGAGGCTGTTGAGCCTACCTTAGTTCGTGAGTGGCAACCCGACGACGTCATCTAGACGTCGGGATGGGTCATGAGAATGGATGGATCACATTTTGGGTTTTATATTACTTTTGGAATTGTATTGGCCTTTGTTGGTCTCTTATTTTGGGAAGTGTAATAACTTAATATACTTTGTTAACTTTACAACTTGAATTTATGGGAATGCCTTGTTATGTCTTCATTCTGATATTTATGTCTCGATGTCATTGTATTCATATTATGACACGTTATGATAAGATGTGATTTGCCACGCGCTTCCGCATACTTGATCATGTGAGTTGGTTGTCCCTTTTTGTGTTTGTTTTTGGGAACCCTCACCGCGGGAACCTGTGGGAGGTTTAATCATCCTATAATTAATCATCTACACCACCACTTTTAATGCCGCGGCCTCGGTCCGGGGTCGCGACACATATACATTGTGCATTCATCTTTGCATTCATAGTGTGTGTGTGAATTAGATTTTCACTTTCATATCCGCCTATTTAAGAGGCAATTGTATTGAGCTTAAAGTATATCTCCATCAAGTGTATTCTAGACACTACTTAGAGAGATAACCAACCTTATAGTTGTAGAGGTTATTGCTTAGCCTAAGAAAAGCATAGTGTAAGAGGTTATTGTTTAGCCTTGGAAAGCATATTGTAAAGGTTATTGCTTGACCTATTGAAAAGCATAAATAGTGGAAATCCGGTGGGGTGTTGGATCACAAGCCGGTAGTGGATGTAGGCATTGAGGCCGAACCACTATAAATCCTTGTGTTATGGTGAATGCTTTGTGATGATTGTTTTTGTTATCTTCCGCACTTAAATTCTATATCATCACTTGTGACTAATTGATTTTAAAAAAGTTAGAATTTGGCATAATTGGTCACTTAATAGAAGCTCACCTTATTCACCCCCCCTCTAGGGTTCGGATCCATGGACTTACAAGTGGTATCAGAGAGAGGTTACTCCATTTTAGGGCTTAACAACCCAGAGTTGATCCTTATCTGAATTAGAACCCTAGTGTTATGCTTTATTGCATATCTTTAAAATGATTTCCACTATGATCGACATTAATTTTTTCCTTCCTAGCTCTTTATTTTCCCAACAAATCTTTTCACCACTCTAAAAAACTTTTTTGAGTTAAATCTTCAAGAGTTGGTGGGACTTCAATGTGATCTCTCAAGGACAACCTTTTCAAGACCTTAGGAGGATCTTCAAAGGTAGATATTTAGACTATCTTTAAGGCCTTGAACCTCTCTAGACCAACCTATTCTTTTTAGTTATATCTTATTGTTGGTCTTGTTGCATTTTCATTTTGTTTCTATATAGTCACATCTCTTTAAATGCAATGTTTCTTTGTGATCATTTGATTTTGTCTTCATGATCTTTTAGTTATATCTCATGGTTTTCAAAATCCTTTGATTACAATATTATCTTGATAGATTTGCATTTTGATCATATAGTTATACTCTTTTATGCAATTTATCTTGTTCATTACAATGCTCATTAGTTATATCATTAAAAGTTATGAATATCCATTTATGATGCTTGATGGAATTTTGTGTTTGTCACATCCTTGCTCTTAATCATGTTTTCAAATTCAATTGGTTTCAATTGGTATAATTTTCGATTGTTGTAATATCCAATTGATGTCATATCTTAAGAATGTGATAGACCATGTACATTGGATTGAACTTTATAGTTATATATTTTTGTTCCAAGCTCCAAGCATCAAGAAGATTGAAGAAAATCTACCAATAAATCTAGAACTAGCAAATAAATCTACCAATCACACACCACAAGAAGGTAGACACAATATTTAGGGTGAAAATCCTATCCAGGGAGAAAAACCACAAACCAAAAATCAAGAACTCACGAACAGTTACAAGAAATACTCACAGCTCCTTTCCCTCAGTCTATACCTCGACCTAAAGACTGTAGTTTTTCTTGCACAAAATTCACTAACGTGACATCCACCGTGCACCGTTCTCCTTACTTGATCTCCTCGTACCATGTCAGTCAAGATGAACTATTTTCTATAAGAAAGCAGAAGCAACAATGACCTTCTAGAGTAGCCCTTTAGTATAATCTCTCAATAGCTCTAGACAATAATCCCTGCCTAAGATATCTATGACTCAGATTAATGAGAGTGGTGGTCTTTAGGGTTGAGAGCAATACCCTATTTATAGCCCCAAATTTGTGCCTTGTAGTAAGAACAGAGATACTCAAAGTGGGAAACCAAGTCTTAAGAGGAAACTAAATCTAAGCAGACCAGCAAACTTTCCCGCTGTGCCCACGCATGTCTGATCGATCGGACCACCGAAATAACTGGGGCGTGCCTTCTGTCCGATCAATCGGACAGAGGCTCTGATCTATCAGGCCTAGGAGTTTAGCCTGGTCTTCTCTTTTTTCTTCTATTCTTCGCTTCAGCTCTTCCGGCGACACAACCACAGTCTATTCTAAAATAAAATAGAAAATATAACTCAATGGAACCAGAGTTTTGTCTAATCCATGAATTAACCAACAAAAAATACTAACAAATATCAAGAAAGTGAGTGACATTGCCGTCTAAAACTCTAAATCTCCACTATAGACCTTTCACTCTTCACCTCTTTAATTCTCCTCTAAGCCCGTGAATTATTTCACGTTCAATAGTAGTTAAGAAAGAGGTCACTGACCTATCAACCGCATTAGTAAAAAAGTTCTAGCTCATCCAATGTACCATATACGTCATAGATGTCATCAATTATTGTTATGAATTGAATAGCTTTCGAAACAGCTTCCTGGCAACGTCCAAATTGTGGCTAGGATGCCACCGCAGCGGCCCAAAAGAAACTCTCCACCAACCTGTCTCTGGCAAAGCTAGAGTTGTAAGACCCCGACCCGAGTGACCTCGATTAGTGTTGATTAAGTTGCGTGTTAGTCTTGATTTGGTTTAGTGGATGTTGGTCTAGTTGGTTTAGAATAGTTTTGTCATAGCTTTGGGGAATTTTGAGTGCCTTTGGAATTAGTGGGGCCCTTTGGGGGTTCCTTTTTATGACTTGCGTGTACTTGGGGGTTTACTCGATATTCTTTTGATTTGGTGTTTTATCCCGATTTACTTATTTTGTTAACCCCTTCAACTTTCATGTTGATCCCGTTCCCGTCCCGAATCCCGAAACCCGATTTCCATTGCTTGAGGGCAAAACAGTCTTTTTACACTAAATCTATACCCAAAACTTGATATTCTCGAAACCCGCGAAACATATACTTTTTGGAAAGTAGAAATTTCGACGATCATTTCTTCCTTCTTCGTCGATTTCATCCGAGATCCCGAAAACTACTATTCCAGCCTTTCAAAATTCCGAAGTGGTGGAGCCCACTTGCAAATGCTATATATAGAACCCAACTTTTCTCCCTTTCGTTTTCCAGCAACATTCTTGTCTAGGGTTTCTTCTTCCTCATTATTCTTCTTTCTCTTGCTCTCTTCATCTCAATCCCTCACCAAACTTGCACCCACATCATAATGGAGATCACCATCTTCATCCTCTCCTTCAAGGCTCTCTATTGATATCATTGTTGAAGGAAACCTCCCATTCCAAGACTCGTTTTGAGCTAAGACTTGCCATTAAAGGATCTTCCAAGTAAGCACTCTCACTAATCTCTTAGATTTCTGTCCTTATGACCTTAGAGGAGCTCCATTTCCATTATTGGAAGCTCTCTCTTCCTATTTCCTTGTTTAACCCATTTTAGGGTTTGTTTGGGTTTTTTTTTGTAGAGATTGTGGATTTTGTGCTTGAGAGTGTGTTAGAGGATCTTTTGCTTAGCTTTGGACTTGAGGCAAGTGGATGAATGGATAAGTTTTGAACATTTACATGTTTCATGGAAATCTCTTGTTTTTGCACTAATTATTCCTAATGATTTTTACATGTGTTTTCATAGTCTTCCTTGCCTTGATTTCTATTACTTTTGAAATGCATAAATATGAGTTGATTTTTCTATTATGCACCTTGATAAATGTATCTTTATGTTATTAAAGTGTAGATGAATCTTATGGGAGTTGGTTTCTCTTTCTTTGGTGATCAAATATGAATGAATGGAGGAGTTTGATTTGGATGTAATGGGAAGTAGAGAATAAGGTTGTGGTATTTGAAAGAAAATTTATGGTTGTTATTGGGAGGCAAGGAGGCCTTTGTTGCAGGAAAAATGTTTAGGGGGGGGGGGGGGTGGGGAGAAGAGAAGAAGGCCAGGATGGCCATTTTCGGGAAGCAAAAATGACTGCCCGCTCGAGCGGACATCAGGCCGCTCGAGCGCGCAGTCATTCTGATTGCAGTTCGGGCAGCAGATTGCCTGCCCGCTTGAGCGCGCAATTGGCCGCTCGAGCGTGCAGACGCTCTGTCCGCCAGTTTACCTGCGCAGCCCAAGTCCGCTCGAGCGCACCTCGGTTCGCTCGAGCGCACCCCCTTCCGAGTATGGACCGCTTTTGGGGCTCGGGAAATTTTTTTAAGGGAATCCCTTGGTATTTAGGAGGTTTATGAGGCGGTATACGAAGCCTATTGGAGAAAGAAACCAAACCACAAGCTTTTATTCGAAGTCTTTTGAAAATCCTAAGGTGTATAAAGAGCCCGGGATGTCTCCAAACTCAAGGAGTACCAAGTGATCATTACAATCGACATACGGGGTCTTTATTCACTTGGTTTATATCGAATCCCGATACTTGTCTCGAATTTCAAGAAATGTGATTTATCATTCCCGAAAACATTGAATTTGCAACTAGAGCTTTTGCTAGCCCCGATATGCACTTCCTGTTTGAAAATGAAATTAGTGCTTTTGAGCACCCCGTCCCGCCTGTTTATTTAAGTGCATTACATATGATTTGCACATGTCTTGTTTTACATGATTTGACCTATGAGTCGGCACTACTAAGCTTGGCTTTCCTTGCCGGTTGATCCACCGACTTGGAGACCCTTTCCCGTCCCGCCAGCTGCAGTTTGGATCCCGCTACCCGGTTATTACCGTGGTCTTGTCCCGATACCCGGTTCGCTACCATGGTCTCATCCCGTATTATATTATGTATATGTTACTTATGTTGCATCTCCTCACTTCGGTGACTGAGACAACATCCCGATATGCTCATGTCACTTCGGTGATAGAGGACTTAGCTATGTGTGGTTGCCATCTTGTTTGTTTCCCGTTTCCTTGGATACCTTACATGTTTTATATTGCATATGTATTTGAATAAATGATTCTATCGTTTTATAAAACTATTGCTTTGACAGGTTTAAATGTTTTCCAAGGTAATTTCTTTATTGATTTATCTTTTCGCCCGTTTGCCAAACCGTCGTGTTTGACCCTTTGCTTTGGTACTCAGGTCCCGTTGTTGGTCTCCCCGAGGAGGAGCTTGAGGCGGCGGTCGGTGAACCGCACCGTCTAGTTGACTGGCACGCCGATGATGTCGTCTAGACATTCGGGTGCTTGAGCTGCGTAACATTTTGGGGACAGTGTCTAACCATTCTTTTGGGAACTTGTTATTTTATTCATATTGGCCTTTGTTGGCCTCTATTTTTGGGGACAATGTAATTAAATTATATTGTTGTAAACCTTAACTTTCTTTTGGGGTTATAGCTTTAATGATCATTGCTCATTTTGATACTAGAATTAAACATGTGTTAATCTTGTTATCTTGGACATGAATGTATGAAATAGATTTGCTACACGCTTCCGCACATAAAAGAAATATTCATGTTGATGTGATATCCTCACCTCGGACACCTGTGGGAAATCGCGTGTACGAGTGGTACTCTTTGGTGGACTCGTATACGTTTTGGGTTTTAAATTAATTCATGTACAATCATACATGCACACTAGTCCCGATCCCGGATTAGGCCCGACGACCCGGTCCGGGGTCGCGACAGAGTGGTATCAGAGCGAGACGTGTTTCAAGCAATTAAAAGAAACTAGAAATCCTAAGGACGTGGCGAGGATTCGTTAGAGTTTTCGTTAGTTAGTATCGTGTGAGCATTGTGTGACCCTTATTGTATTATCTTGTGCTAACAAATTGTTTTGCAGCATAAGGCCACCTCGAAAAAGGCCAGTAAACGGCAACCCCACAGCAAGTAACAGTGAGCATATAGGGCCAGTCCAAGAAGACATTCCCGACAATACCATGCAAAATCAATTTCAAGAAATGATGCGGGCTATGTTGGATCAACAAAGACAGGCTAATGAGAATCAAACAAGGTTACAGGAACAGATGCCGAAGAAGGATGAAGACCATGTCAGGGAGTTGGCAAACATGCAGAGGCAACTCTTAGAAGTATTACAGAGGAGGCCCGAACCCGTGCAAGCCCAACCAACCATAGTTATCAATAAGAGGAAGCATGACCCAAATGCCTTGTTTGAGAAGTTCAGGAAGAGAGGCCCGAAAGAATTCTTCGGGACAGAGGATCCCTTAGCTGCAGACAATTGGCAGGAGCACACGTAGAATCTCTTTGAGATCTTCCAGTGCACAGGAAGAGAACGGGTCCGGCTTGCAACATCTCTCTTCACCGGTTCAGCAGATATCTGGTGGAAGACAGTGAGGGAAGAATACAGGCACATGGCAGATGCAGTGGCATGGGCTGGTTTCAAGAGGCAGTTTGGGGACAAGTATGTGCCCACTCATATCAAGAGGCAGAAGGCAGTGGAATTTCAGCAGCTTGTCCAGGGCAATATGTCAGTCCTCGAATACCTCACTAAATTTGAGAGATTGTCTAGATATGCTCCTGAGCTAGTAGACACAGTGGAAAAGAAGATAGCTAAGTTCCTTGAAGGACTGAATCCCATCATTGAGCAGGATGGTACCAGGGTTGTACCACCTACAACCTTCGAAGAGGCAGTCCAGAGGGCTTACAAATTTGAGAACTTTCACCACAAGATCCTCAGACTTCAGGGTAAAGGACAACAGCAACAGCAGACCAACCAGCAAAGGAATCACCAGCACAAAAGTTGTCATAAAAGCAATAAACTTCCCCTTGTTAGTGTCAGGCTTGTCAAACTTAGTATTTTCATCATTCTCTTCATAAGTTTTGAAAATATTTTTACGGGTCCGTGATCTCTAGATTGGTCTACTCAAACAATCAACCCAAAAGTGTACAGAAATTAACAATATACGACAGAAATAAAATCAACAAGCACACACCACAAGGACACGAAATTTAAGGTGGAAAACCCTAATAGGGTGAAAAACCACCGATCCGAACTGGATAAAATAAAACACTATGAATCTCGCAATTACAAGAAACTTAGATCTCTTCCCAAGATATCCCCTACCCAAGGATTGAAGTTACCTTGTGTCTCTTCACGCTCCAACGACTTCACGCCGTTAATTGCAACAGATTCAAACAAGCGCTTGACTCCTCAAGTCTTCTCGAAAGAAGATAATCTTCTACAAGGATGTAGAGGAACTGGCACTAGAGAACTTGGCAGCACAACTTCATAAAAATCTCTAGAGATGAATTCTCTCAATAATAATCTCTAACTCAGAACTTTGAGAGGTGAGGTGTTATCTTTGGAATAGCTCTAGAGTCCTTTAAATAGCCCTTGGGACATGCTTAAGGTTGCCTAAGACGATTAGGACTAAAACAAGCAGTTTGAGCACAATTAGAAAATTAAAAAATTAACTTCTAATTTTCGTCCAACTATCTGCGCCTAGTCCGCTCGAGCGGATGCTTCATCCGCTCAAGCGGATGAGCCTCTATTTCAGCGATTGGCTATTCAACTCTGTCCCCTCGAGTGGATGTGAAGGTCGCTCAAGCAGACTCGTTACTAGTTGATCCAGAATTACAGCTCTCTTTCACAACATTCTTCTTCTAATTCTTTCAGACTTTACTTTTCTAAGCCCTTCCAATCTTCTATCTTCAGAGTCCTTTTCTAAATAAAAAATTACAACTCAAAAGGCCAAAAGTTTTGTCCAACCCATGAATTTAGCCAACACTAAAATTCTAACAATCTCCCCCTTTGGCAATTCATGGACAAAACTCCCTAAGAGAATACAATTTGATCTACCCACAATGAAACACAAAATACGATTTAAAAATAAAAGAGGCAATATCACAAAAAAAAATAAAAATTGCAATCAGCAAATGTAGAGCAAACAGCACAAAAATTAAAAATTTGCAATCAACAAATGTAGATCTTCATTGTCTCTGACTCAATCTGAACTTCTTATTCTCCCCTTTGATCTGTCACCTTTCTCCCCCTTTCTGTCCATAATTTGACAAAGCTAAAGATAAGAACATGCAGCTTTCTGATTAATAGCCCCCCCTCAGTAGCAAATCCCCCTAAATGTATCTTCGTAGCAGCGTTGGGGGGTGGGAGCTTGACCTCTTTGATCAGGGCTTGTTACAGGCACCCACCCACACTTGTGCAGTTTGATGTTTCAGGAAAGTGTCAGTAAACTCCTTAGGCAAATCAAATTTTCTAACCCAAATTTGAGCCATCTTGGGTGGAGACAATTCTTCCGCCATTGCTTGATCTTAGGTAGACTTTGCAGCTTCTTGCAATGGGGACGGCTGTGTCCTTGTAATCCACAATGATGACAAGTGGATGTGCGTGCATCGCGTGACACATTCTTTTTCTTCAAGCTACGCGACACATGATTTGAAAGTGCAATATGTGGAGTACCATGTGCAACACTTGAAAGAAAAACTGTTTTACCTTTAGCATTTGAAGTGATGCACAATGATCATAACCAAAATCGCTTCTGTCAAAAGGAGACTTCTGATTGCACAAGATGTTTGTAAGAGTCTTCGAACTAGTGTTCATCTTGTTTAAGGATGCCTATTTAACTACAAGCTCAGACAGATTGATCTTCAATGTTCCTTGTAGATCATGATTTTCAGCTTTTAATATTTGTATCTCTTGTTTCAGATATACTACTTCTTTTTCAGCATTCTTAAGTTTTTGACCATCAGTAGTCAAATTCTCAGCCAAACTTGTCAAGAGATCAATGTGTTTAAGAGCTTGCACTAATTCAACCTTCAGTGCAGAATTTTATTCTTGAGCAGCCTTGAGCTTGATAGTGATCTTGTTGCCATACTTGGTCATCTTGACACAATCAGCATAGGTAACATGGTACAATTCTTCCCAATTTTACTCTTGCTCTGACGACTCATCTTCATTATCTTCATCAGTATCATTGTCAGACATAGACGCAGCCACGAACACCACAAACTTGCCATTCACTGTATTAGAAGGATCACCCTCATGATCTTTTGCATTTTCTATTTCATCTTTAGAAGATTCTTCATCCCAAGTTGTGTTAAGAGCCTTTTGTTTTGTACCCTTTTTCTTGTTGGCACACTCATTAGCATAGTGACCATAGCCTTGGCACTCAAAACACTCTATCCCTTTTGCAAAATCCTTCTTCTCAGATTTGGAATTCTTTCTATTGGCTCTATTTTTTGAAGCATTTCATAAACTCAGCCATATCATCTTCAGCCTCAGATTCAGAATCAAACTCAATTTTCTTTGCAAGCTTCTTTCGTGATTCTGAAATGGCTTTCAAAGCAATATATCCGTGTCTTTTGATTTTCCTTTATTCAAACGATTTGCTTCAAACGTTTGAAGATTTCCAACCAGTTCATTTACCTTGAGGGTATCCAGATTCTTATTTTCCTCAATAACATCAACTTTAGAATCGAACCTCAAAGGTAGAGACCTTAGGATTTTCTTGACAATCTTGTGTTCTGGTATTTCTTCCCCCATAATGAAAACAAAATTGACAATCTCATTCAGCTTTGCATAAAATTGATCAAAGGTCTCATCTTCTTCCATCGCGATGGTTTCAAATTCTTTATTCAGCCTTTGCAATTTAGCTTGTTCACCTTGTCTGTACCATCATAAACTGTCTGTAAGACTTCTCACGCTTCTTTTGCAATCTTGCAAGTGGAAATCCTTCGAAACTCATCAGCAGTCACTCCATTGTATATGCAATTCACAGCCTTATTATTACAATTGCATGCATGCTTCTCATCCTTAGTCCATTGGGCTTTAGTTTTAGGAACAATTTGTCCATCAACAACAATTGTTGGTCAAGAGTAGCCCTCTTCAATAATATCCCAAACATCATCGTCAATGGACTTAAGGAACCCAATCATCCTTTGCTTCCAATATGCATAATTAGAACCATCAAACAAAGAAGGCTTGGAAGTTGATGTCCCTTCTCTATTGAGCACCATTCTAGAAATCTTGTAGGATCAAACACAAGAACATATTGCAACCCGCTCGGATACCAATTGAAAATATTTTTAGTGGTCTGCGATCTCTAGATTGGTCTACTCAAACAATCAACCCAAAAGTGTGCAAAAATTAACAATATGCAACGAAAATAAAATCAACAAGCACACACCACAAGGACACCAAATTTATGGTGGAAAACCCTAACCGGGTTTTCCTCTATCTTCAGAGTCCTTTTCTATAAAAAAAAAATTACAACTCAAAAGACCAAGAGTTTTGTCTAACCCATGAATTTAGCCAACACTAAAATTCTAACAAGTTTCAAAGCCTTCTTTTTAGATTTTTTATTTTCTCAGTCATTAGCAATGTGCCCATAGCCTTGACAGTCATAGCATTGAATCCCTTTAAAAGATTTCTTCTTTCCAAGATTTTTAGGGATCCTCACATTGGTTTTCTGAACCTTCATAAAAAGCTTGAATTGCTTCTTGATCTGTACAGCAACTTGGGAATCAATTTCCTCTGAATCTGAATCTGAATCACTTTGTAGCTTTCTTGTATGATTCCTTGGACGCTTTCTTGTATGATTTCTTGGGCACTTTTAAAGCAATACCATGAGATTGCGTCTTCCCATTAGACCTAAGGTTTGCTTCAAAAGTTTGTAGGTTGCCAACCAACTCATCAACTTTGAGAGTATTCAGATTCTTATTTTCCTCTATGACCACAACCTTTCCATCTAACCTTTCTGGGAGAGACGTCAAAATCTTTTTAACAATTCAATTTTCAGGAATTGGTTCCCCTAAGGTAAAGGTATAATTGATAGATGCATTCAGCTTACCATTAAATTCGTTGAAAGACTCATCTTCTTCCATCTTTATGGCTTCAAAGGCTGTATACAACTTCTGGACTATCGACTGTTTGACAGTGTCAGTCTCTTCATGCACAGTCTGCAGGATATGCCAAGCTTCTTTTGCAGTAGTGCATGTAGAAGTTCTTCGTAACTCAGACAGAACAACTCCAATATAAATAGTTATCTTCAGGTTTGGGACCAGTTATCTTCAGCCCTAGAGTGACAAGTGGCAGCCAACTCTTCTTCCTTAAACCACTTATGTTCAGGTTTGGGACTAGTTACCGCATCAGCAGTAATAGTGGGCAACAAAAAGCCATTCACAGTAGATTTCCTAACTTTTAGATCTATGGCTTTTAAGAATGCAGCCATCTTGGTTTTCTAATAAGCATAATTGTTACCATCCAACAAAAGAGGCTTATCGGTTGAACTGCTTTCGCGGTAGATATTCATTCTAGCAATATTTGGATGAACACAATAAAATCGTGTAATGCACTTTGATACCAACTGAAGGGTTTTGCCGGACCCACTAGAATGGTTGTTAGTCTAATTAATCAAATCAATGCAGCAAATGTAACCAATCAAATAAGATAGAACCAGCAAATAAATCTACCAAGCAATCCCCACAAGAAGGCAGACACAAATATAATGTGGAAACCCTTTCCAGGGAGAAAAACGATGATCTAAAAATCAAGATTTCACGAACAATTACTACATATACTCACAGCTCCTTTACCTCAGTCTGTACCTTAATCTAAGGACTCTAGTTGTTCTTACAGAACTTCTATCGACACGACTCCCACCATGCACCATTCTCCCTGATTTCCTCGCTCCTTGTCAGACAAGATGATCAATCTTTTACAAGAGAGTAGAAGCAACAAAACCTTCTAGAGCAGCCCTTCAGAACGATCTCTCAATGGCTCTAAAGAAATAAGAAAATCTCTCTTAGGGTATTCTATCCTCATATCAAGATAGAGATTTGACTTCTTCTATATCACTTAGGGTTAAGAGAAACATCCAATAAATAGCCCCAAATCCGTGCATAAGACTTCTAATTAAACTCCAATAAAAATAACACTCATCCTCAAACTCTTTAAAAGAGTTCACACCAAACTGGGCATCTGCGTCATTCTCACTATAGCTAGTGAGACACCATTCTGCCTCGGGTGATGCTGGCCTGACAGAATCTGTCATGAATTGTTTTTTTTTTTTTTTTTGGCGTAACAGTGAGGATGTTAATCCCCACCTTGTAGTCACTTACTAGTGACTACACAAAATCATAGTCCCAGATGTTGGGCTTGTAGTTCCCTAATCTTCTGGGAACTGTGGTTAAGTATGTTGGTGTAGTGGCGAAGCATGAAATGTGCTTTGAGAGACATTTTTGGGGTATGAAACCACGGGCTGTGAGTCTGTGTCGGGGATTTGGGAGGAAGGAGGATAGAAATGGAATAATCATTCGCAATGCCATGTTGCAATTTGATGATGAGAAAACAAAATTTTGCAATTTGATGATGAGAAACCGAAATGCCCATAGGCATTATATAGAAGAGGAGGCACCACAGAAGACCCCTCAAAACCCTCTTGCATCACACAAAGTGTGTATTTGATAGATCCACTCTCAACGTTATATCTTTGACGCTGCATGGGTGTTTGTATTTTGGTAAAGTTTAGGTTTGCTAAACAAAAAAAAAAAAAAAAAAAAAAAAAAAAAAAAAAAAAAAAAAGAAGAAGAAAGTTGTCGCATGCTATTAAAAAAGACACATCAAATCAGAGTGTTCAATCATTAGATAATGAGTGAAGAGTGAAGAAGTGTGCAAGAACCTTCTCCATACAATCATTAGCTTTTTATGCTTTTCCCAAGGAACATGATTTACACTAAAAATTGAATGATACTAAACCCTAATTTACCTGATGAATGAAATGACTGCAAATCCAATTTTAATCCTACCGGTAATTTAGGCTTTGAGTACAACCCTTCCCTTCCTCTTTCTCACCTCCCCACTTTTTCTTTATTTTTTATTTTTTCTATTTTCATTTTAAGTTTCGATTCAAGTTGACATTTAGACCAATTAATATGAGTTTATTGGATTCAAGACTAATCCAAATCACTATGACTTGCAACAAAATTAAACACAATCTTAGTGCCCATGGTTTGAGTTGTTTTTTTTCTACTTATGGCTTCCATCAGACATCTCAACCCCCTTTGATAAATTGGTGGTTGAAACATGAGGTAAACAAAATTTATTTAACTTCAAAAATGAAGATAAAAGGATTATTTCAAAAACAACTTAATTTCAGACTTACCGACATTGTTTATAGCTTATACACAAGCATGCCCTAAGTTTATGAATCACGAAAAAGATTATGTAGGGTCCATTAAAAAGGTTTTGTGTTATACAAAAAATCTATGGTGCTTGTCAAACAGTGACGACATCAATTTATACTTGATCAAAGATTTGGGGCCCACCGATGAGCTATAGAATCCCCACATGTCACGTCAACCCTTTTTTAATTACGTGGACTCTAATTTTAGCAATATATACTGATAAATTAATCATATGTGAAATTCATATTTTTAATTTCTACAAATAATCAATCCAACAACAAAAAGCAGTACAATGGAATTGAGTGTTTTAGTCTCTGTAAACAAGGTAGAATCTGGGTGAATGAAGACCGAGTTTAAATATATGGAAAACTTGGCGCACCAAATCACTTTATTTTGATAAATTGTATGCATTTTGAACTAATTAATAAGTAAATTTTATTATTAATTAATTAACTTGAGATTTTGTGTTTGTGATTTCAAAATGATGTTTGAAACTTAATCTGGGGTTGTAAATAGAAAAGATAAATGCGGTGCGATATAGTGTAAATGTGAAAGAAGGAAACTGCATGCGTATGGCAATTCTATTTCAACAACTAGAGATCCCGGGCTTTACACTAAGCTTATAGTCTGTCCGATATTCGGACTACCAGTACTCCTGTTTATAGAGAAATTATAGGGATGATTTCTTTTAGAAGGGAAGAAGGCCTCTAAGGACACCTTTTTCCCCTTCTTCTAGATGGGAAGAAGAGCTGTAGGCGTTTGGATCCCTTGTTTCAACCTGTTTTATTGAAACCGGAGAATACTATTTCATCCAATGCTGGAGTGCCACCCATCAAAACTTGAGTTAAATTCATGAAAAATGTTTTCCTCCGAGTGGAATAATGAACGCTCCTCCCTCTCCCCCCCCCCCCCCCAACTTTTTGTTTCCTCAGTTCTTTTACATTTTTAAAGACTAGGTTCCGGATGACATTTTGAATTAAATTAATAGCGAAATGTTCTCCTACAAGCTACTCCTTTTGTAATCCAGCAATGTGGAGTCCACTTGGGCCCACCTTCAAGTCTTTTACTAATTTTTTTAGGAATCTTGTAAGTGTCACGTTGAGTGAAAGAATTCCTACACTTCATAGAACACCACATCCACGCCGAACCCCAACCCTCTCCCAGGAGGTCACCCATCCTAGTATTGCTCCCGCTCGAGCATGCTTAACTTCGGAATTCTTACGGTTTCCGGGGCCGCACGGTTTTAAAAGGCCTCATGCTATTTTAATACGGGGTTTGACTTCTAAGCCCAGGGTCAGGACTTGGATATTTCTGATGAGGGCTCATAAAGACTACTCACTATTTGAAGCCCGTGGTTGACACGCTACGCCCAGTGGTTAAGGCCCATAGTGGAAAAACGACTGTTAAATGAAGTCGGTAAAACCAACGTTCCAGTGTCGGTATTCAGTAATTTTGACGTAGTGCAAGTTCTCACAAAATCACCTTGCAGCTTCCATTCCGTTTCAGATCTCCGATTCCCTTATAAGACCCTGACCCGAGTGACATCGATTAGAGTTGATTAAGTTGTGTGTTAGTTCTAAGCGTGTTTAGTGTGTTTTGGTTTAGTTTGGGTTTAGAATAGCTTTGTTATAGCTTTTGGGAATTTTGAGCGCCTTTGTGATTAGCGGGGCCCTTTGGGGGTTCCCTTTTTATGACTTTGCGCGTACTTGGGGGAATTAATTGAGATTCCTTGGATTTGTGTTTTTATTCTGTTTTATTAATCACGTCAATCTTTACAACTTTCATGTTGATCCCGTTTCCGTCCCGAATCCCGAAACCCGACTTTCATTGCATTGAGGGCAAAACAGTCTTTTTACACTAAATCTGGACCAACTAATTATTATTCCCGAAACCCGCGAAACATATGCTTTTTGGAAGCTAGAAATTTTGACGATCATTTCTTCCTTCTTCGTCGATTTCATCCGAGGTCCCGAAACTATTATTTCAGCCTTCCAAGTTTCTTAAGGGGTGGAGCCCACTTGCAAAATACTATATAGAACCCACCTCTTCTTCCTTCTCCTTTTTCCAGCAACTTTCCTCTTGTCTAGGGTTTTCTCCTCATTCTTCTTCCTCCTCTTGCTCTCTTCATCTCAATCCCTCACCAAGCTTACACCAACATCATAATGCAGATCACCATTCTCTTCCTCTCCTTCTAGGCTTCCCATTGATACAATTTGAGAAGAAAACTACCATCTCCAAGGCTTGCTTTAAACTAAACCTTGCCATTAGAGGACCTTCCAAGTAAGCTCTCTCACTAATCTCTTAGATTTGAGTTCTTATGATCTTAGAGGAGCTCCACTTCCATTATTGGAAGCTCTCTCTTCCTATTTCTTTGTTGTCACGCCCCCGGACCGAGAACCTGATTATCCCGTCCTTAATCCGGGGAACGTGGCGCGACGGACTAGAAAATTTCGCCCGCACGCGCTAATTATTTTCCCACAGGATTCCGCGGTGAGGATCTCGGACGATCCATCACAACCAATGAATCGATTTTTCATCAATAATAATGTGCGGAAGCATGTAGCAAAATAAGAATCACATGGATAAGTGCACAAGTTCGATATCAAAAGAGAAATATATACATAGCTTAACCAAGGTTAATTACAGTTGTGAGGACAAAAGTAGTTTAATTTATACATCCCTAACAAAGCCAACAAGGGCTATAAACAAAATTCCCAAAAATGACTGTCATTTCCCAAAATGATGTTATCGATGCTCCAAACCAAAAGTGACGTCTACATGACATCATTTGGTTGCCACTCGGGCTCCACCTGAGGCCCTACTGCCTCCTGCGTGCACTCCGCCTCAAAGGCTGCGGGTACGACATCTGACACCAAACAAGAGAAATATCAGACACGACGGTCTGGCTGGTGAATAAAACAGATATGATATACAAGTTATGAATGTCATATTAAAATCACAAAGATACTGGTAAAAACAAATCATATATAAGGAGTAAATCAAATGAATTATTTCTGTGCAATTGAATTTAAATATCTCAAACTAACTGACAAATATTCAAAATATTGGCAACCCACATTTAGCTAAATTCTCCTATTACCAAAGTAATAAGAGCACACAGACAGAAACCATCGCCATAAAAATGGCCAGAACAAACAGACAGAAATCGTTGCCACTACCCGTGGGACCGGAAAACAGAACCGTTGCCATGGCCGGACAAACAGACAGAATCCAAACTGCAGTTGGCAAATAGTTTTAAAGATTCCAAGCCGGGTGATCAGTGCAATAAGGTAACCTAAGCTTAGTGGTGCCGATTCAAATCTAAAACGATATAATTCAAACCATTAAATAATCATGTTAAATGGACTACTCTTTATCAAAATAACCAGACAAATTCAGAAACAAATCAGATGAGTAGTCTTTTTATTGTTTTTCAAACATGACAAATTAACCAACTTCGTTTCAAATCAATTTATAAGAAAACATAAAGTTTTTCTAACTTGGAATGAGATGATTTGGATGATTGATAATGTTTGATGGGCTTACCGAGGCCGTATTAATACACACTTAGTGTCTCCATGTCGATTTATGAGTGAAGATGTTGGTGTCTCTGAAGGTCACCGACAATTGAGAACATAAAGTGTATATTAAGACTAATAGAAAATTCCCGGGTAAGTTTAATTCTTTTCCAAACTTTCTCTATAGTTTGAATCAAATAAAAATGATTCGGCTTAAATTCTTAATTCCCGATACTTAATAAGTCATTAGGAAATTTTTGTACTCAAACCGGGCTCAAAACTAGCCTAAACAACCCAAGAAATCCATGCAGAAATGACCCAGGCCCTGATCCAGGCCCAGCTCGAGCGGGCCCAGCTCGCTCGAGCGGGCAGCCACAGAAGCCAGGCCCGCTCGAGCGGGCCCAGGCTTGCTCGAGCGGGCCCAGGCTCGCTTAAGCGGGCTGAGCTTCTGTCCAGCCCATGGACAGTCAGCTTCCAGCTGACTGTCTTTGCTCCTTTTGGTTCAGATTTCTCTTCTTTTCCTCCATTGGATCCTTACTCCTACTAGCAGCATGTAGAACCCTACTAACTCCATCAAACACCCTTCAATCATTCATTTTAATCACATATCAAATAGAAAGAAAACATAGTAGCAAAAATTCAAGAACATGAACTAAAGGTTGCCAATTGAATCTCCATCCTGGCCAAAACAGAATTTGAAATCTCTACAATCAAATGCAACTTATAATAGGTCACCTTAAACCATTCCTTGAACATAATCTGAACCAATTCATTGAGGTTAAAATCCTTCCAAATCTAAGAAAGTAAATCCACCAAACATATATAAGGAAAAAGTTCACTTCATTTGCATGCATTCCAATCTAATTTATTCACTTGCCTGAGATAAATTGGTTCACAAACCACTCTAAGAAACTCTCAACTCAACAACTCCAATCTACACAAAAAGAATCCAAAGAAGAACACACTAAAATCCACCAAATTCAAAATAGAAAAGAGCTCTCAAGAAACACGTTTGCATGCATGAAGAAAGGGTTCAAAAGGTTCCATTAAAACTAGAAATTTGAAAAAGAAGCCATTGCTAACCTTTTAAGAATTCTAACCAAGATGGTGAGCTTGAAGAAGAAGATGAATTCAGCTGAAATCCCTTTAAATTTGTATCAATGGCAAGCTAGAGGTGAGGAGAAGAGAGTGGTGCAATTTTTTTGTCAAATTGGGTTCATTTGCAAGACATGCAAAGGAGGGGAGATGAGAGAAAAGAGAGAAAGCTCTCTTAGGTGAGTTGCAGGAAAATGAAGGAATGAAGTGAGGAAGAAAGACTCAACGTGGGTTTTGAGTTGTTTAAATGGGCTGTGGGCCCCAATGGGTCTATCATTTATGGGTTCCGAATGAAGTTGACGAAAAAGGGAAAAATGATTGTTGAAAAATCTAGCTTTCAAAAAGTATATTTTCCTCATGGTTTTCAAATTTCGAAATTTATGCACAGATTTGAGTGTGAAAAGACTGTTTTGTCCTTTTTCTTGAAAAACGCGATTTTTGGGGTTCGAAAGTAAACGGAACAAACAGGAAAGTTGCTGGGATCAAAATAACAAATTCAAAGATATTGAAATCCACATTTTTCAAAAATCAAATAAATCCAATAACTCGAATTCCCACACTAACACGCGTCTTACGGGTCACCCCGAGCCCGATCAAACCGAACATAACGCTCTCAAAATTCCCCAAAGCTATTCGAAATTCTAATCTAATTAAAAACTCAAGCTAATCGTCCTCTAATCCCTCTTAGTGACTAATCACAATTAAAATGACAATAAATTATACTAAACCTGGGTCGGGGCCTGACATTTGTAGAACCCATTTTGGGGTTTGTTTTGGGGTTTTTGTAGAGATTGTGGATTTTGTGCTTGAGAAGGTGTTTAAAGGATCTTTTGCTTAGCTTTGGACTTGAGGCAAGTGGATGAATGGTTATTTTGAGCTTTCAATGATTTTAGTGAAATGCATTGATGATTTTATACTATTGTTGATTTACATTGATTTGAAATAAATGTGCATAAATGACTCATATTAGTTCATTTAATGGTTTTGGAAATATGGTTGGTGGTTTGCATTTATTGCTTAATGATAGTTTAAATGAACTCTCATGATATGGTTTTCTCTTGTTCCTTATGGTTGAATGTTATGGAGGAGAAGAAGGGTTTGATTGAGGATGATGGGAGTATTGATGTGAAGCTTGAATGATGTTGGAAAGGAGTATTAGGGCCTCCCATGTGGAGTGAAATTGTGGTTAAGGGAGTTGTAAGGAGTAGAAATGAAATGAGAGCAGAACTGTCTCGGAACCCATTTATGGGCAGTTCGCTCGAGCGAACCGGGTGGTCGCTCGAGCGAAGTGTCCAGAACAAGTTCTGAACCATTCCAGTAGACAGTTCGTTCGAGCAAGCCCCTTATTCGCTCGAGCAAACCCTCCCAGAACTGTATCAGGCTCGCACAGAACCTCGTTAGTTCGAGCGAACTAGTTGTTTGCTCGAGCCAATAGAGCGAACCCCTTCATCGCTCGAGCGAACTCCCCCAGGAGGTTTATCAGAGCGTCACAGAACCTTGTTAGTTCGAGTGAACCATTTATTCGCTCGAGCCAACATGTTCGCTCGAGCGAACCCGTTATCTGCTCGAGCGAACCTCCCAGAAAGTCATTCCAGAGAGCTCATCGCTCGAGCGAACTCCCTGTTTGCTCTAGCGATCAGCACTGTTCACCTGAGACTAATCTATGAACAAAAAAATAAAAAAAAATAAAAAAAATGAATTATTTATTCGATTAAGGGGTGTTTGTTGGGAACCCCATTGTGATGGGAACACTAGTGACCATTGTGTAGTAACCATTTGAAAAGAGAAATCAAATCACAAGTTTTCATTTAAGTTTTGAAAATCCTAAGGTCTATAAAGAGCCCGAGATGTCTCCAAACTCAAGTAGTACCAATTTTTATTGTATATGACATATGGGACCTTGATTCACTTTGATTGAATTTCTAATCCCGATATTTGTCCCGAACCTCTTGAATTATGATTTACTATCCCCGAAAATACTGAATTTGCAATTGTAGCATTGTTGCTTATCCCGAACTTCCCCGTTTTGAATGATATTTATGCCTTTGAGCATCCCATCTCGCCCGTTTATATAAGTGCATCACATGAATTTTGTACATGTCTTGATTTATGATAGTTGACCTATGAGTCGGCACCACTAAGCTTGGATAACCTTGTCGGTTTGATCCACCGACTTGAAAATTCCCCTCCCGTCCCACCAGCTGTAGTAAGGATCCCGCTACCTGGTTATTATCGTGGTATTGTCCCGATGCCGCAGATTTCTACTGTGGTTCCCGATGCCCGGTTCGCTACCGTGGTCATGTCCCGTATTTATTATATATATATATGTTACTTATGTTGCATCTCCTCACTTCGGTGATTGAGATCAACATCCCGATATGCTCATGCCACTTCGGTGGTAGAGGACTTAGCTCCGTGTGGTTGCCATTTTGCTGTTTCCCGTATACCTTGGATACCTTACTTGTTTTATATTGCATTTATGTTCAATTAAATGATCATCCTATTTATGAGATTTATTGTTTTAACAGGTTTAAATGTCTTCCAAGGTAATTTAAATTGTTGTCATATCTTTTCACCCATTTGCCAAACCGTTATGTTTGACCCTTGTTTTGGTACTCAGGTCCCGTCGTCGGCTTTCCCGAGGAGGAGCATGAGGAGGCGGTCGGAGAACCGCAATGTTTAGTCGAGTGGCACGCCGATGATGTCGTTTAGACATTCGGGTGTTTGAGCGGCGTAACATTTTGGGATAGAACCTAACCATTCTTTTGGGGTATAGATACTTTGTTATATTGGCCTTTGTTGGCCTCTAATTTTGGGAAAATGTAAATAAATGATTTTGTTATAAACATTAACTTACTTTTGGGAATTAGCCATTAATCATTGCTCATTTTGATACTGGTATTGAATATGTCTAATCTTGTTAACTTGGACATGAATATATGAATTAGATTTGCTACACGCTTCCGCACCTTAAAAGAAATATTCATGTTGATATGATATCCTCACTGCGGACACCTGTGGGAAATCGCATGTACGAGTGGCATCTTTGATGGACTCGTATACGTTTGATTTAAATTAATTCATAGTGTTGACATGGATTGTATCATTCATTCATTTATCCATTTCTATTTATTAGGTCTCGATCCCGGATTAGGACTGCTCGTGTGGGACCCGGTCCGGAGTCGCGACATGCCCCCCACTAGTTGACTCTCCTACTCGACCCAGGCTTCCAGCTTGACATCTCTTCCTCTAGCAGCAAGTATCTGGCCTCCTGGACAGCAAAATAGATCCTTTGACCCAGATTCCTCCTACCCCGGTCCAGATCCCTACACCCTGGACCCAGTCAGAGCAGATCCCTCAATCCTCTACACCTCTAGTCCCGACAAATGCAGTCTCTGACTCCTCCAACCCCGACCATGGTTTTACTCTTGCTTTTCCCTCTCTGGTCTGGGACTATGCCCAGCTGGGACTTCTGCATAAACACTTAGCTGGCATCATCCATTCAGCTAGAGGTAAGCATCTTGGGGAGCAAGAAAGATAACTCAAACTCAGCCACTCTACCCTTTTTTGCAAAGCCAACTCCTATCCATCCTCTTAAACCTCCTGATCTAGCTCCTCAGCTAAATTACTTCACCTCAGACCAACAGACACAAATCCTCCTCCTTCTGCCCACTCTTCCAAGCAAGCCACAAACACCCCCCCTGTCAGAGGAACTGGTTGGATCTTTTCCCTGACTCCATTCCAATATCTCCCTCGGATTACACTCCATCTTCCTTCGTAGATTGTCAATTAGTCATGGAAATCCCCTCCTCCATGATTGAACCTAGTAAAACCTCATTCTCAAATGTAGTTGTTGGGAGATTTTTTGGGGAAAGGCCTACTGTCGAATGGCTCACTCTTAAGGAAAATTCCAAATGGAACCTGTCAAAGCCATGCCTTCTCTCGCTTACAGATAAAGGTTTTTTCGTCTTTAGGTTTGCTCAAAGGAAGATAGGGAAATTACTCTCTCCAAATCTCCTATTCTTCTGCAAAACTGAAAACTTCATATTCTGCCTTGGTTGCAAAGCTACGATCTTTTTGTTTGGCCTTCCTTTCACCGTGTCTCGATACGAATCCATGGTATCCCCTATCATTGCTGGAGCTCAAACATCCTTTTCTCTTTAGAAAGTTCAATTGACTCGCCTCTTAAACTTGATGACAAAACTACTTCCCAAAGAGTTCTAACTTTTTCTAGGATCCTGGTTAGTTTAGATCTGTCTAGACCCAAACCTTCAGAGATCAAGGTGGAATTAGAAGGTGATTCGGAAGTCCTTTTCTTAGTCTCCAATGAAAACCTCCCCTGCTCCAAATGCTTATCTCCTGGACACTCGGAGAATTTATGCAACTCTAGTCCTAAATCTACCAAAGAAAAGACCACCATGCCAGCAAACCTGTTCATTGAAGGTATATTAGGAAAGTCCCCTAAACCTATCTCCAAACTCTTCAGCACCTCCTATCCCCCTACCACCATCACCACCAGAGTTGGAGTCGGTCCCAACCATTGTCCATCCTGCTAACCTTCTACCCCAAGACCCTGCCTCTATGATATTTCTGTTAGGAATTTTGTGTATTGCAATTTGATGGATGCATAATCATTTCAGCATCATTTGAATTTTCACTCTTGCATTAATTTAGAAAAACTTGAAATCTTGATTTACTCATGCATTGTTTTAAATCTTGTAAATCATATGTTTTATGCATGATTTGTTTTTAATCTTGGATGCATTTAATTTGGAAAAGAAGTTTTTATGAATCAAGCAAGCCTTTGGTTTTAAATCTTTCAAATCTTTTTAGGCTTTTATGTTTCATGATTTTAAAAGCACTTAGATTGAATTAAAATCATGTTTCCAAGCTTGGTTTAATGGCCCAAAAGTTCCCACAAGAAAAATCTTTAAAATATGCAAATTATGGGAATTTTGGTCCCTGGACCCGGTCGACCCGCAGTGTGGCCGGTCGACCGGCCCATGGACCCGGTCGACTGGCCACACTGTGCGGTCAACCGGGAAAAGAGCCGTTGAACTCTTTTCAAACGGTCACTTTTTTGACCGTTGTTCACCCGGTCGACCGGGCAAGGTACCAGGTCGACCGGGGACACGCCATAACTCATTTTTTGAGTATAAAATGAGTTTCATTCCCTTGTAAATGTTGTTGATCAAATAAGAGAAAAGAGCCTTCCTTGAGGTTTTTGGAAGCAAGAAAAAGGGGAATGAATTAAGAGAGACCAAGGGGTCATTAGTAAAGCTAAAGCTTGGATTAATGAAGTTAAATCTCTAAGTAAGCTTTACTTTTATTAATCATATGTTATATGCTTTGTTTAAATTATTGGTAAATGATTTTTAGCATGTTAACTATGATGTGTTGAATCCATTCTTCATTTAATCTTTGATCTAAGTTGGATTGGATTCTTCACCTTTGATTTCAAACCAAGTTTGTTTTAAAACTTTATAAAACATGTTTTGTCAAAACCTTTGATTTCTTTTATAACATGTTTCATTTACTTGGTTGAATCATTTTGTTGTTTTCATTCATTTGAACTTTAGTTAAACTTTTGTTTTTGAAAACAACATTGCACATGCATCACATGTTTAGTCTTAAATAGTTTCTTACAACTTGTGAACCTTTGATTTTTATATCATCAACAAGTTAGTATTTATACATGTGATTTGCATTTCACTTCAATCAAATCTTTTGTGTGCCTTAAACTTTTAAATGCATTAAGCATATATTGATTGGGCTTAATTTTTAACTTGATTGAAGTTATCACACACAAACATCATGAACATACACCTTTGCATTCATATAGTGTTTGTGTGAGTTAGTTTTTCACTTTCATATCCGCCTAATTAAGAGGCATATTAATTGAGCTTAAATTGTATCTCTTTGAGTGTTTGTGTAGACACTTCTTTGAGAAGAAATCTTTATCTTGTAAAGGTTATTGCTTAGCCTAAGAAAAGCATTGTGTAAAGGTTATTGCTTAGCCTAGAAAAGCATCTTGTATAGGTTGTTGTTAAGCCTAGAAAAACAACATTGTTAGGTTATTGCTTATCCTTGGAAAGCATATTGTAGAGGTTATTGCTTAGCCTTTTTCAAAAGCATAAATAGTGGAAATCCGGTGGGGTGTTGAGACACAAGCCGGTAGTGGATGTAGGCATTGAGGCCGAACCACTATAAATCATTGTGTAGTGGTGTTTGCTTTGTGGTGATTATTTTGTTTAAGCTTCCGCATATTGTATGTTAATCATCACATGTGACTAGTTGTTTATTAAAAAATTAAAATTGGTCATAATTAGTCATTAAGTGTAGATCACCCTATTCACCCCCCCCCTTCTAGGGTTAGGATCCTGGACTCTCAATTTCCTCCTACTTTCCCGGACCTCTCCCGTACAGAAGCCACTCTCCCTCCTGCTAACCTAGCTGTCCAACCAGATAGAATAGTCCCAACTGCTGTGCTACCATACCGTGCAATCCCAGCCTCTAAGATACCAGCTCCAGCCACCAACGAGACCCCAGTCCCCTCTGTAAGACGCCGACTCGAGTGACCTCGATTAGTGTTGAATAAGCCGTGTGTTAACTCTAAGTGTGTTTAGTGTCTTTTGGTTTAGTTTGGGTTTAGAATAGCTTTCTTATAGCTTTGGGGAATTTTGAGTTCCCTTGTGATTAGTGGGGCCCTTTGGGGGTTCATTTTTATGACCTTGCGTGTACTTGGGGGATTATTTGAGACTCTTTGGACTTGTGTTTTTATTCTATTTTATTAATCTCATTGATCTCTACAACTTTCATGTTGGTCCCATTTTCGTCCTGAACCCCGAAACCCGACTTACATTGCATTGAGGGCAAAACTATCTTTTTATACTAAATCTGGACCAAACATTTGATATTCCCGAAACCCGCGAAACATATACATTTTGGAAACTAGAAATTTCGACGATCATTTCTTCCTTCTTCTTTGATTTCATCCGAGGTCCCGAAAACTACTATTTCAGCCTTCCAAGTTTCCTAAGGAGTGAGCCCACTTGCAAATGCTATATAAGCGCCACTTTTTCTTCCTTCTCTTTTTTTTTTCTAGCAACTTTCTTGCCTAGGGTTTCTTCTTCCTTGTTGTTCTTCTTCTTCTTGCCTTTCCATCATCACAACACCACCCACCTTGCATCTCTTGAGGAATAGACTCCACCATCTTCGACCTCACCATCTTGAGAGCTTCCCATTGATACCACTGTGGAAGAAAATCTCCATCTCCAAGATACCCTTTGAGGTAACTCTCTCCATTTGGAGATTCTACAAGTAAGTTTTCTTCCTTATCTCTTGGATATACACTCTTCCTGCACTTGAGGAGCTCCATTTTTCAATATTGAAAGCTCCCTCTTCCTATTTCTTTGTTTGACCCATTTTAGGGTTTGTTTTGGGGGGTTTTTGTAGAGATTGTGGATTTTGAGCTTGAGAGGGTGATTAGAAGATCTTGTGCTTAGCTGCGGACTTAAGGCAAATGGATGAATGGATATTTTGGGCTTTTAATGATTTTGGTGAAATGTATTGATGACTTTATTCTATTATTGATTTGCATTGATTTGAATTAAAAGTGCATTAGTGACTTTTATTAGTTCATTAAATGGTTTTAGAAATGTGGTTGATAGTTTGCATTTATTACTTATTGGTAGTTTAAATGAAATATTGTGATATGGTTTTCTCTTGTTCTTTATGGTGGAATATGATGGAGGAGAAGAAGATGTTTGATTGATGATGATGGGAGTGTTGGTGTGAAGCTTGAATGATGTTGGAAAGGGGTATTAGGGTCTCCCATGTGGAGTGAAATTGTGGCTAAGGGAGTTGCAAGAAGTGGAAACGAAATGGGAGCAAAACTGTCCCGGAACCCATTTCTGGACAGTTCGCTCGAGCGAACTTGGTGGTTGCTCGAGCGAACTGTCCAGAACAGGTTCCGAACCATTCCAGTAGACAGTTCGCTCGAGCGAACCCCTTATTCGCTCGAGCGAACCCTCCCAGAATTGTATCAGGCTCGTCACAGAACCTCGTCAGTTCGAGCGAGCCATTTATTCGCTTAAGCCAACAGGTTCGCTCGAGCGAACCCTTTATCCGCTCGAGCGAACTCTCCAAGAAAGTTTATCAGAGCGTCACAGAACATTGTTAGTCCGAGCGAACCATTTATTCCCTTGATCCAACATGTTCGCTCCAGCGAACCTCCCAGAAGTCCATTCTAGAGAGCTCATCGCTCGAGCGAACTCCATGTCCGCTTGAGCGATAAGCACTATTCACCTAGGACCAATCTGTGAGCGAAAATGAAATGTTTATTCGATTGAGAGGCGTTTGTTTGGAACCCTACTGTGATGGGAAAACTAGTAACCACTGTGTAGCACCCATTTGAAAAGAGAAATCAAATCACAAGTTTCCATTTAAGTTTTGAAAATCCTAAGGTGTATAAAGAGCCCGGAATGTCTTCAAACTCAAGGAGTACCAATTTTTATTGTATATGACATACGGGACCTTTATTCACCTTGATTGAATTTCGAATCCCGATATTTGTCCCGAACTTCTTGAATTATGATTTACCATTCCCGAAAATACTGAAATTGCATTTGTAGCATTTTGCTAATCCCGATATGCACTTCCCGTCTAAAATGATATTTGTGTCTTTGAGCACCCCATACCGCCCGTTGATATAAGTGCATCATATGAATTTTGTACATGTCTCGATTTATGATATTTGACCTATGAGTCGGCACCACTAAGCTTGGATAACCTTGCCGGTCTGATCCACCGACTTGGAGATCCCCCTCCCGTCCCGCCAGCTGCAGTTTGGATCCCGCTACCTGGTTATTACCGTGGTATTGTCCTGATGCCGCAGATTGCTACTGTGGTTCCCGATGTCCAGTTCGCTACCGTGGTCATGTCCCGTATTTATTATATAAGTATATGTTACTTATGTTGCATCTCCTCAGTTTGTGACTGAGGTCAACATCCCGATATGCTCATGTCACTTCGGTGATAGAGGACTAAGCTCCTTGTGGTTGCCATCTTGTTGTTTTCCGTTTTCCTTGGATACCTTACATGTTTTGTATGGCATTTATGTTTCAAATAAATGATCATCTTGTTTTATGAGATTTATTGTTTTAACAGGTTTAAATGTTTTGCAAGGTAATTTCAATTATTGTTTTATGCTTTCACCTATTTGCCAAACCGTCGTGTTTGACCCTTGTTTTGGTATTCAGGTCCCGTTGTCGGCTTTCCCGAGGAGGACCTTGAGGAGGCGGTCGGAGAACCACAACGTTTAGTCGAGTGGCACGCCGATAATGTCGTTTAGACATTCGGGTGCTTGAGCTATGTAACATTTTGGGATATAATTAACCATTCTTTTGGGGTATAGATATTTTGTTCACATTGGCCTTTATTGGCCTCTAATTTTGGGGAAATGTAACTAAATGATTTTGTTATAAACCTTAAATTACTTTTGGGAATTAGCCTTTGATCATTGCTCATTTTGATACTGGTATGGAATATGTTTTAATCTTGTTATCTTGGACATGAATGTATGAATTAGATTTGCTACACGCTTCCGCACTTTAAAAGAAATATTCATGTTGATGTAATATCCTCACCGCGGACACTTGTGGGAAATCGCGTGTACGAGTGGAAACCTTGATGGACTCGTATACGTTTTAATTAAATTAATTCTTAGAGTTGACATAGATTGTATTATGTATCTTTCATTCATATCCTTCTTACAGTCCAAATCTCGGATTGGGCCCGTGGGTTATGGACCCGGTCCGGGGTCGCGACACCCTCCTTGTTTGATCTCAATTATACTAAGTATTGTCCCTCAACCTCCACCTCCCCCCTGCCAGAACTTTAACCCTAACACTTGTCTAGAAGATTTACCTCAGGATATTATGTTTGAAATACTGGAAAAAATCCCAGCACCAATAGTAGACACCTCAAATCCTTTCTCCATTCTGGAAAATTAAACAGAAAACTATAAATGGAAACGGAATGACCTATTTTAGAGGATTTTAAGACTTGAGAGAAGCAACCAGTGGCTAGTTTTGGAGGCATTGGAAGGAGCTTTAATGGAGATTTGTTAAGGATTCTTCGTCAATCTCTCGCCATGAGTAACTAACTCTCTATCTTAGATCGCGATGAAGCCCTAGTATTGTGCCTTTGGTGCTTTTGGGTATTTAATCCTTCTAGTTTTGAATACCAGTCATATAATGATGATTGAATGTGTGTGAAGTTAGATCTATGATAATCTATGCCGTAGAGATAGGTTATGCCCAGATCCAAACCTGAATGCTCTTTCTGGACACTCCGTGGAGGTTTGTAACCAAAACGGATCTTTGAAGCATTGTTATTAAAACCCTAGATCTATACTTGACATTGTACGAGTCTAGAGTGGATTCGTACCCTAAGACTTTTTCTTAACTGGATCGAGCTTTATTTTTAATTTGTTAATTTAGGAATTAATATTTCGTTCTCCCGTAGGATTAATTTTGGAAGTTGGATTAAAACGAAACTTAGCCTTTTTGCCCCAGTGGATACGACACTTGGCTAAGATCACTATTCTCACGAGTAGAGATAGTAGCTAGGTATAATTTATATTTGCAAACCTGTAGCTAGGTATAATTTATATTTGCAAACCTTGCTTTTAAGCGATCAGTATGCATCATGTGGTCCACACTTGGCCAGTGACACTATTGACTATTAAGTCACAGAGAGCCATGATCTCGCAAATGGGTCTTCTGTGTCATAGGTAATAAATAATGGGTGTCATGATAAAGGGTTATGATTTTGGCTGAAACTCCAAAAGCAATAGCGGGTCGTTATATGAGGAATGGATATTGTGGGCCACTGCCAATACATTGTCTAAAATGACCTTTTTGGTCTAGAACGCATCTAATGTATTTTTTTGGTAAAATCCCCTTTTCTGAATGCTGCCATTTCCATGTAGTTATCACAAATTTAGTCTTTCCGAGCACCCCAATAAAACTAAAGCATGCGCATAAAATGTAGTACAAGATTTTATTGCTCATAGTAGGCTACTCGAACTAATTTAGTAGTATATACCATGTAGGCATATCTAATTCATAAGATGTCTTAGCAAATTTAATATCTGGTTTTACATTTGCCTCATTTAATCAGGTAGATCCACCATTAACATAAAATGAAATACCCTTGGCTTCATCAACTTGAAGGGGTTCAGCAAATAAAGACTTGTATCTCCTCTCCTCATGACTGCCGGGATCACCAAATCCATCACTATACCATCTCCATGTCTGTAAGTGCAATTGGCCACGTGCCCAAGATTCATAACACAATTGATAAAAGCCCGGGGAAGAGAACTTTCCACTAGGGATTTACTGATTTTCTTCCATGTCTCTCTAAATAGACCCATTATGTGGTCGCGAGCAACATCCTCTGTAACATCTGCTTCATGCATGTAACACTGAATAGATTTTTGAACATCACCTCTCTTTAGTTCATCCTGTACCAACAAAAGAGATCATTGACATAAGTGACTAATTTTTTTTTTTTTTTTTTTTACTTTCTTGGTAAACAAGAAATGCCCACAACAATCACAACAAAGAAAAAAGGAAACCCAAGCTCGACTCTACTAAAAATAAGTGAAGCTTGAGAATGGGCTTGGGCCCAATAGCTTTAATTATCAAATTTTCAATCATTTGTATTAAATGTGAAAATTACATGTGACTAGACATTATAATTTGTCTATGAGAAAAACACATGCACAATATAGTCTTGGCCCTAGCCCGTGCATTGATAATGGTCAAGATTTTTTCACAAATTCCAATTCCAAGTCTTTGAAATGAAATAATGGATTTTCTTTGTAAGTCACTTGTTTTCACAATCATTTTAGGGTGTTTGTGCGGTCAGTTCTTTGTATGTGAAAAGTGACAATTGTGGAATTCTTTTCCTTGCTACTGGAAAGTCTATTGTTGGCGTGGATGATTTTCTGAGAGGAAAGGAGAAAAAAAATGAGCTAAATTCTCCACAAAACTACATATTTGAGTTGAGGGCATTTCGAACCATACAGTTAAAGTTGAAGTAGTACTAATTTTAGGCTACATACCGTTGAAGTTCACGAATCATCTGGAAATCGAATCATCATCCTTGCCAATGGCAAGATATTTGAGATCTTTTCAGCGAAATCACTCCTCTCAGGTGCTAGATTTTGCCCAAGTAAAGCATAAACATATGTTTGAATCCCTAGACTTCCAACCGAAATCCATAAGGTTTGCATAAACTCCTCAAGCGTTGGTGTATATCCACTGTTATACCGTTTTGCCTCCACTAAGTATGCTTTCAAGGAGGAGAGATGAGGAAGGGCAGGGAGCGGTGAAGGAGAAGAGAATGAGTGGGAGGAGTAAGCAGGGAGTTGGAGAAGAGAAGGGAAGAAAAAAGAAAAAGGATACAGGGAAGAGAAAGGAAGACAGGGGAGGGAGAAGAATGAGACAGGAGGAAAGGAAGGGAAAGAGAGGGATGGATGAAAGAGAAAGGAAGGAGAAGATGGGTAGGGATGCAGGTGCAACGGCGCAGGGGAAGAAGAGGAAGTAGAAGGAAAGAAAGAAAAGAAAAGGGGGAGTGTTGCGGCAGTAGCCCACGGGGGAGAAGAAGAAGGAGGGAGAAGGGAGGAAAAAGAAGAAAAGCAGAAGGAGTGCTGTGGGTGCAATGCTGGCGATGATGTAGGGATGAGATGGGGAGGAGAAAGCGTACCTGGTTGGGCGTCCGGCGGCGAGAAGGAGGAGGTTGCGCTGGTGGAGAGAAACTCTGCGCGTGGAGCGACTTGCAGAAGAGGAAGAAGAAGTGGGCGATGATCTGGTTCCGGAGTCAGGCTGTGAGAAAGACGGCGAGGGATGGTGCTGGGACGATGAGATGAAGATACGTGAGGGAGAGGATGATGATGAGTCTGAGAGATCTGCGAGATGGGTTCAAGAACGAGAGAGAGGTTGGTGAAGGGGGAGTTGATCTGCACAGGGATGGAGATAGGGACCGGGAGTTTTGTGAGATGGGCCTCCCTTCTGGGATAGATCATGATGGGGGATAAGATCAGGGGGTTCTGATGAGATGAGATTGAGAGATAGAGATTGAGAGGGAAAGAGATAGAGATGAGGGAGAGTTCTAGCGGAAGAGGGAGTGGGAGAGAGAGATATCAGGGTGGAGGGGAGAGTCCAGATCTCGTGGACTCTCCTCTCCCATTCAGCTGATGGGCCAGGCGATCTGGGCCAAATTGGGTCGGGTTAAGTTTGGTTCAGGTTTGGGTTTCGATTTGGACTGGAGTATGGGTTTTGAGCTAGAGTTTTAGATGAGTTTGGATTTAGGCTCGATGGGCCAAGCCTGGTGGGTTTGGATTTAAAAGAAACTGATTTGGGCCCAAAAAGAACAGGTTCGGACCCAAAAGACCGGGTTATCATTGTCAGGACCCAGGTTTCGTAGATTTTGATCCGCTCGTCAGATTTCGACGTTCTACATATCGTCTGAAAGCTCTCGGCGAGTAGGTCACGATGAACCAACTTTCGGGGCTATCAGAGGTCTAGAAATGGAAGGTGATTTTTTATGTAGGCGCCTTTGGAGTGTGGGCCCGTTGTCATGATTTTTCAATCTGCCCGTCGGATCTCGGAGTTCTATATATGGATAAAAAGCTCTTGACAAGTAGATCGCAGTAAGCCAACTTATGGGGTGATCGGGGGTCCAAAAATGATAGGTGACATTTGACTCGGGACCTAATCATGACACCATTAAATATGGTGGACTGAATCACCCCTTAGGGTGCTAAAATGAGGTGCCTACACTACATATCGTCGAAAAGCTATCGGAACGTAGAATATTTTGGTCTATACATCATAATGATCAGAGGTCAAGAAAAGGTAGGGATATCTGGATCAACGATCCTAGCCTCTTAATTTATGCTAATCACATCGTACTTAGGCAAACTAAACGTAATCTTTCTAGGAACAACCTGAGTATGTTCTATGTAGTCTGGAAGGGGTTTGGATAGTGCTATAGCTCATTTCTTTGTTTGAACAGTGGGTTGGTCTCGAGATCTTGACGTAATTCGGCTTTTTCTCTCACAAATTTCTAGAGATCGTCGAACTAAGTCTAAAATTATCAACAAGCATCTTCATTGTCATTAATTAATTTGAACTATGCCATTAACCATTCAATTATGGGTGAAATGGGGGCACCATCATATATGACACGTGTTTAATGCTATCGTAGAGGGCCAAATGAGGTGTCTACAGTATGCCCCTCTTTGGAGAACAACACGTGGAGAGTTGTGCTCCAAAGAAAGTAGACACGCCACTCATGACTCACGGGAGCTTTTGAGCTCACGGGAGTGGCCACCTATGGATGTATGCAATTGCAAATTCATTCTAAAAGTGAGGTTCACTTTTCTAGGATCAATTCTGATTCAGGGGAAAAAAAGAAAAAGAAGAAGTTACGTGCCTACTGATTTGATTGGAAAGCCGAGATCTGTGCCTCGGTGCCCGTGGTATTGCCACGTGGCAGGTTGGGAACTGTGCCCCGATTGTTTAATTTGAAGTGATGGTGGGAACTGTGCCCCAGTGGTCTAAATCAGAAGTTAATCTTTCGATTGGCTAAGTCACTATTAGAGTTTCATTTGTTCTTGCAATAGAGTTTGATTTAATTAGTCATATATAATGTCTTTTGACTTTCATCCATAGTTGAATGCTCAAGGCATAGTTAAAGCTAACTAGCAATAATGGAGATCTTGAAGGCAATGAAAAACATAATTCAAGTAACGGAGTGAGGTGCATGTGAGAATGAGATGCATTTTCTTTTGCAAATTTTTTTTTTTTTTGAAACTCAAGTATGCATCGAAAGAAAAGGCTAAATCAATGGAAGATGGTCACCAGAATAACTGTCACTCTCTAGGGATCTTGGTCTTCAACCAAGCTTAGATGAGAACCTGGGATAGATTCGATCATCATTTCGTGCTTATCATGGAGAGTTTGGAGTTACCCGGATTCCATCCTCCAACGTCAAGATTTGAGTCGGCAAACACCACGATTCGTGATAACACGGTATTATGGTCGCCATACTGATTATAAGCACTTAAGGGAGGCCTACGGCGACTCAATTTCCAGACGTGACATGAAATCATAAAAATCCATAGTTAGGTGTACTTACCTTAAGAGCTTTCCGTGAATTTGACAATGGGGATCGCTATTGCGTTATTCCATTGTTTGTTCTTTCGAAATTCATGCCATTCATCTCCATCAGCGTGCTTGAATCACCTTTGGTGTTATCATTTTTGGATTGGAAATCTGCAGTGAACAAACACTAAAAGATTCTGCGCTTTTGTCTGTTAGTACTCAGTTTGGTATTTTGCAGAAGTAATAATTATAATTATATTGACAGAAATGACATGGAATATAATGCACAATGTTAGATGTATGCGTGATGGGACTAAAATGCGCATGGCATGACTAGACCCCTTGTGATGGGACAACATTTGGTTCGACAATGTGTGTCGTGCTTTTGGGTGTGTGTGCCTCTTTAGCTTCCTTTTCCATTTTTTTTTTGTTTCTTTTTGCTTTTGTTTTTGTTTTTGTTTTGTTTTTGTTTTTTTGTTTTTTTTTATTTTTTTATTTTTTTTTATTTTTTTTGTCTAGTCATCATTTTTACCATTATCTTAGTCTTTCGGGGCAGAAATGGGTGTAGGCGTGGTTGGCACCCAGCCTTTCAAAGCACTGCTTTTCCACATTTCGTGTGCAACAGAGAGTCCCTCTACTCTCCTTTGCATATTTTTCTTCAGTTCCGAACTCCGAATGTGAGAACTTTCAACTCATCTTTTATCTGAGTGTGTGGTGTTTCTTGTTTAAGTCGATTATTCAAGTTTGATTAGTTTGTTCGTGTTTAGATTAATTGTTGTAAATATGTTGTTTTATCATGTGTGTTGGTGGGTTTTATCATATTTATGTTAAGGTTTAAGTTCCTTAAACTTTTTATTCATTTTAGTGTTGTTTTGAATCAGTTTGTGATTTTTAGGCTGCTGAATTGGACATGGCCCCCTTTCTTTCACTTTTCATTATTTTTACCCAAAAATCTTAAACCCAAGTGGTCCGGTCCTAATTTTGCGAAGAGGATAATTATTGATCAAAGATAGCTTTAGGAGTGGGCTATGGATTAGGTTTGTTCAAATTCTATGTCAAAGACCTCCAAGTTTTCTATCTCCTTTCTTTTTCCTTAAATGAAGTTCTAAGATGTGGAATGAGGTTCGACCATTGACCGTGATGGCCATAGGGGTAATGGATCTTCATAAAAAATGGTGGGGCATGTTCGTTTCAGTCCGAGACGGGGAGAACAATACCTAGTTGGATTTGGCCGAAATTTGGGGAAAAAGGGGATTTTGTGCAATTTGTGGAAATTAATGAAATTAGTTGGTGTGATTGGGTTGGTTGAGTGTTTTAGTTAATTTAAATTCAATTTTTGGTAAAAAAAAATTATGTGTTCTATTATTTTTTTTGTGAATTTAAGGGGGAAATTTTAATTCTTCTTCTTCTTCTTTTTTTTTTTTTTTTTTTTTTTTTTGTCTTTTTTGTTTTGTGTGTGTTTATATGTGATGTGTGGTGATGGTTGAGTGATGTATTAATGATATGGTCATGGTGTAATGAGGTGAAGTAAAATGGAGTGAGGTGTAGTTGTAAAGACGTGAAGGAGTTTGGAATAGAGTGATGTGTGGAGGAGTGGTAAAGTTTTATTTCCTATGAATGATGTATGCATGCAAACCGTAGAAAATTGGACTTAAGTGTGGCTATGTTGAGTTCGATTAAATATGTGTGTTTCATTATTATCTCCTTGTTGATTTTGTTTATGAGGTGTATTTTAACTTTGTCTTTTAGCTTAGTTGTGGATTAATTGAATTTTAAAATTGGTTTTGTTTAGTTTTAATTTGCTTTTGTTGGTTTCATTTTATTAGCTTGGTTTTAAATGTTGATTTAGGTTTAATTTAAGTTGTTTAGTTTATTATTTTAACATTTATGCTTTGTGTTGTTTTAAGTTTGTCTTGGTTTGTATTGGTTTGGTTGTGAGTTAATTTGTTTTGTTTTTTTTTTTTTCAATGTGGCCTTAGTTGGTTGGTTTATTCGTTTCTTTATACGTTGCTTTTTTTTTTTTAGTTGGATTTTTTTTATTGTTTTTTGTTATGTCTATTTGTTTTTAAATTAAGTTCGTTGTCATTGGTTGGTTGGTGGATTTTATTGATGGTTAATCTGTTGTTTTTGTAAAGAAAACCAAAAAGAGAGTGGAGGGTGTTCTACGACAACCTCGATATATTGAGCTGAGGAAAGCAACGAATCTACCATTTCATTTTGAATGAGCTGAGGAACCAAAGGTATGCACCCTCCTTCTCTGCTTTTTTGGGTTAAGTCTTTTAATTTACGTTTAAGTTTCATTTTAATTTTAAGTATTTTAGTTTTAAGTTCAAGTTTGGTTTTAATTTTAAATTTGAGTTTGGTTTTAGTTCTTTATTTAGTGAGTTGATTTCTTTTATGGAATTTAATTTGGCAGGTCACTTGGCGTCCTTATCAAGGTGGCTTAGGTGATGAATGATTGCGGTGCCGGAGGGGTGTGATTTATTTCAAATGGACATATGGTTCCACGCACCATAGATTGCTATTAGGCATGTCGCTAACTGGGTCGCACAACAGCTAGGGTGTTATAAGGTCATTCCGGTTAATGAGGATATCATGAGTCGGTTGAATTTGGGATGGATATCATGAGGATATCGCTAACTTGCATTTTATTCACAATCAATTCCTAAATTAATTTTAAGAAAGAATGAAGGCTTGGTTTGGGGTTTTGGTTCCTAAAATTATCTAAGTGGGAATGGACTTGTCTTTAATGAAAGGAAGGCCTTAGGGTATGAATCCACCCTATCCTTGTACATTGGCAAATGAATACCTAGGGTCTCGATATGAACGCTTCAATGACCCATTTTGGCTACAAGCCTCCATGGAGTCACCAAGTAGATCATGTTGTTTAGATTTGGGCATAACCTATCTCTAGGGCATAGATTATCTTGGATCTAAGCATCACATTGATGCTCCTTGGAATGCTTCAACCCTAGCCTCCAGCTGCCTCCTCAAATCTTTGATAACCCTAAAACTCGTTTTAGGGTTCCTTAGATAGAACTCCCCCCAAGTCCTCCTCCAAACCGGGTGGCTAAATGTATTCACATCGCAACCGGCGTCCGAATGCCGATAGGCAGCAAGGTGTTACGTGTTGTTATTGATTGACATCCGAATGGCACTGTGTCAGCGTCTGGATGCTAGCAGCCAGAATTGCCTAGTTTACTCTATGTTAAGGCCATCTCCCTCCAATTAGCTAAACTTCACTCCCTTCACCTAAAACACATGCAAACATGAAAATATCACAACTAAGCACTTGTAGTATCATCCCACGACATAATAAAGACATGATTGAAGGGCATAAATGGTACATTTGGGCTTTCATCATCTTGACATCGTTGGATCATCATATATGGCTCTCATGAGCTTCATCAAACCATATCTTGTGGCGTATGCGAGGAACATGTGTAGACAATTTTTGAACTTGAGCTACCCTCATAAATACCTCCTTCTGAGACTACTAGAAATAAAGAGATGTTCGATCCTACTACATCGTCTCTTCCATCTGCACCACAAAGCATTGATTTAAGAGAATTATCATCGACACAATGTTAATTTCTTGGCATTAACTTTCTCTCCTTTTTAATGCGAGATTTGAGAAATTTTATATTTGCAACCAGAAATAAACATAATGATCTTGACTTATGCATTGAATAATATATAATCTAAAATTGTACCTTGTACCATGATCTTGATGATGAGCAGTTTGGGTTTGCTCCTGTCTCCCTTATCACTCACTCTGACATGTGTAAAATCACTTTTGTAGATAACCCTAGAGAGATTTCTTTTCATAAAAAAAAAAAAAAAAAACACACTTTGAGAAGAAAGTTCCCTTAATTCCCTCAAGATTAGACAAACAAGAGTCAAGGATTAGACTTTCTTAAAGTGAATCCAAGCATATTTTTTAAAATCAAAACTGAAGAAAATAGATTATAAAAAATCAACTGACTTAAATTGGGAAAAGCCCTAACATGGTTACACGTGTGGCCATGTTGACCACTTTCACCGAACAAGATTATTATTTTCTCAATCTTCATATAGAAGCCTTATTCAGTTACTTTCGAGTCAACTTCGTTAGTTCCACATTTCTGCTTAACTTCAGTTAAAACCAAGTTTTCGGCAACTCCTCAATCATACTTCATGTTTTTCCTCACTACTTTTTTTTTTCCTGCTAAGAGGTAAATTTGAATTGAAAAGAAGATAATAAGACATGGGCACAAGCCCCCAAGAGACAAAGAAGCTAAAAAAAACTTCACCAAAAAGCAACCAAACAAGAGAAAAAAATTAAGCAGTCACAACTCCCAATGCAGAGAGAATTGAATGAAGACATTGAGTCTGAAGCCAATCCGGTAAACTAAAGACCATATCCGAAAGACGGCCGGCCAAAAGAGTTTTTTCTCTTAGAAGAGAGGTCCTCTTATTGTCAAACTTGGAGCCATTCCTACCTGTCCAGATGAAAACGATGATGTCTACACATTTTCTTCCAAAATCATCTCCATCGAAAGACAGCGATGTCCAAAGTGGTAGCAGCAGAGATCAGATGGGAGGGAGAGGATCCATTGATAGAAAGAAGCCATGTCCAAAGGGATGAAGTAAAACGATTGAAGGATTTCTGGGCCTCTGTTTCTTCATGGTAGTGATAAATCTAGCATCTCGAAGGCAACGAAATCCCTTTTGTTTTAGCCCCCTTTTGTTTCTCCTCACTACTTCATTTATTGGTTTGTATGTATTCCACTTTCTTCTTTCCCTAAACGCATAACTGCTCAATACATCCTACATAGCCTATTTATGTTCTTCCACGTACAATCCAAACCATTTCAGATATTAAACCTTGATTTTATCTTTTATAGAAGCAATCCGTAAGTTTTCCTTATGCATTCATATATATTTTTGCAACCATTTTATTACTCCCTAATTCACCCTTAGCATGCTGTTACATATAAATATATTATCTATAAGTTTATGTTATATCATGACCATGGAGAAGGTATGTAATGAATGAGAATGATAATGATGATGCTGATGGTGAGTTAGACTAAACAACCTATCAAATCGAGGATTGGCCTCTAAAAGATGAGAACATGGAAACAACATGCACATCATATCATCTCAAAATATTCCTCTTGATTGGTTCCGATTTTATATGCAAGTAACCGACATCTGTGGTTTGTAGATGTTTTCAACGACTTCAAAGATGAAAAGGGTTGTTTCAAGCCAAGCCTTTCAATGGACATAAAGGGAATGTTGAGCTTGTATGAAGCTTCACACCTTGCCTTTCAAGGGGAGACTGTGTTGGATGAGGCAAGAGCTTTCGCAAGCACACATCTCATGGATATCAAGGAGAACATAGACCCAATCCTTCATAAAAAAGTAGAGCATGCTTTGGATATGCCTTTGCATTGGAGGTTAGAAAAATTAGAGGCTAGGTGGTACATGGACATATATATGAGGGAAGAAGGCATGAATTCTTCTTTACTTGAATTGGCCATGCTTCATTTCAACATTGTGCAAACAACATTCCAAACAAATTTAAAGAGTTTGTCAAGGTAAGTGGATACTAGCCACATGAATCCAATATAAGAGAACCATCAATAATACATCTGAAATTCGTTGAGTCATCTCTAAGTTTCATCAAGATAACTCGGCCCGGTAGAATGTTAAATCATGGTTGGAAAACTCTTCGAGTTAAACTTTTGACTCTCCCGAGTCATCTCATTTTGGCAACCTTTTGTTAAATTGATGAAATGATGTTGGGCTTATACAAATAACATATTGAATTCCTGTATTTTTTATATGGGCTTCAGGTGGTGGAAAGATTTGGGTCTTGGAGAGCAGTTGAGCTTCACTAGAGATAGGTTGGTGGAATGTTTCTTTTGGGCCGCCACAATGACACCTGAGCCATAATTTGGACGTTGCCAGGAAGCTGTAGCGAAAGTTGCTCAACTCATAATAATAATTGACGATATCTATGACGTGTATGGTATGGTGGATGAGCTAGAAATTTTTACTAATGCGATTGATAGGTCAGTGACCATTTTCTTAACCACTATTCGTCGTAGAATATTACACTTCATACTAAATTCATGGGGTTAGAGGAGAATTAAAGAGGTGAAGAAGGTGGAGATTTAGACGGGACTATCGACTTCTAGACATTTAATTTACTAGGATGACATGTCGGAAGTCATTTCATATATATATAAATATATATATATATATATATAGGGGGATATCATTTGATGGTTAATTTAGTATGAATCCTCTCCTCTAATGGTTCACTCCCATCCCCTGTTCCTTGGATGGCATTGTTTAGAAATCCTAGGATTTCAATTCCTGTTAAATAGACAGGATCCTCAGTAATAGATCGATTGATGACTTGGCGCTTATAAAGTCTGCTTCTCCATGGTGAATTGAACGGGCATCAAGCCAATTTAAGTTAAGTCACTCCAACTAATTTAAATAGATGCAAGAGAACTCAGATAACTCTAGACCCTTTGACTTTGGTCATGATCTGAGCCAATTTCAATGTGAATACATTAGAGATATTTGATACCTATAAAGTCTTCTCCATTAGCTAGGAGGTCCTTTCCATGTAATTATTGGCCCTTTAGCATGGACTAGAGTTGTATTTTGTTGTCAACCATCATATTATAATTATATGGATAGGCACTTCCTTTCTAGAAGGCCTCCTAGTCTACTTTGGCACTCCTTATAGTGATTTTAAAAAAAATATCACTTTGGACTCCTCTAAAAAATCTATTCTCAATATTGTAGCTATTATCTTACGTTACTGTCTCTTGGGTTTCAGATGGGATCTTGAGGCAATGAAGCAACTTCCTAAATATATGAAGACCTGTTTCTTAGCTTTATACAACAGTATTAATGAAATAGGTTATGAGATTTTGAAAGAGGAAGGGCGCAATGTCATACCATACCTTAGAAATACGGTATTTTATCACATCTTTCTTTACATCATCAACATCCAATTTTGGTAGCATATGTAATTTGATTGAGGTAGAGCCTTTCTACTAAAGTCTAAAACTAAGAACTTTGACTCTGTTGAGTTGGCCAAAACACAGTTCACTCGTGGCGGTTGTATCAGCTAGGAGTGTGAAAGAGCCAAGGTGATCAAGTTTGACCAGGCTTGACCTCAAAATGGGTATTTGCCCAGATCAAGTTTGAAAATCTCTTTTGACCTCAAGGTTGGCTCAAAATCTAGAGTTTTCATATTAGATTCGAATTTGAATTATCTTATTATTGTGTCTCTTCCCTTTCGACTCTCCAAATGCAACCTAACTAGTTTCTATATAGCATAATAACACCAATGGCTCTGCAATCAAGCATTTTGCTGCGAGCAGAAAAAAGCATTCCACAAGTTCTTGGCTGAGAGTAACTGAGGAGAAGCAATATATAATTCTAACGAAATGATTGTCATGGTTTCATTAGAACCGAACTATTTTATAGCATTTGTTTTTTTTTTTTTTTAGTGGACAGAATTGTGTCAAGCATTCTTAGTGGAGGCCAAATGGTTTAGTAGTGGATATACACCAACACTTGAGGAGTATCTGCAAGCCTCATGGATTTCGATTGGAAGTCTCCCCATGCAAACATATGTTTTTGCTCTACTTGGGAAAAATCTAGCACCGGAGAGTAGTGATTTTGATGAGAAGATCTCGGATATCTTACCATTGGGAGGAATGATGATTCGACTTCCGGATGATTTGGGAACTTCAACGGTATGTAGCCATTGACCACTACTTCAACTAAAATTAGTAAAAGTTTTGTATTCATATTCATCTTTAATATGCTTATTTTTTAAACTTTGTCCAAGATTAATACATTTTTCATATCTATGAAATTTTTTGTTATCCCGGCTTGACAATTTAGTGGTGCACTAGCATTAAGGAAAAAATACAATTTAGTTGTGCAGTAGCCTTGTAGCAAAACAGAGTAAAAATTAGAGAATGTTTAGCTTATATTCAAGATCGTGCTAAGCCCTGACCCGCACAGGACGGGAATCGACGTAGGCCCCTTTAATTTAGGATCAGGATTGGAGAATCCCCGGTAAACCTACCCAATATTCAGGATGGAATTGGACAACCCAAGCCCAAGCCCGGCCAATTGACAGGCCTACTTGCAGTACCCATTTTGATTTTTGGAAAAAGAACCCAGAATAACAAAGTGTGAAAGAACGAATCCCCATGTCTAAAAATGTGAATCTGGAATCTTTTGTATGGAAGAAACTACAAAGCCAGAGAAGTTGAAGAGGTCATGTTGATGAGTATCGGATTGATGTAGAAAGCCTATAGAAGTGGGATTTTTGCTTTGTTTTGTTTTTATTTTTGAGAAAGTTGTTTGATTGATTTCATTGAGAAAACCTAATGACCCCTTTTTTACGTCCCCATGCCCTCCCATGTGGCCACATGGGGGCGCAAAAAGGAAAGAGAGGGATGGGCTTTCCCTCGCTTTTGGCATAGCGGGCCTCCCCGTGGGGGGCCCGCAAGGGCTTTAACATTGTAGCAAAATAGAGTAAAAATTAGAGAATGCTTAGCTTATACTTAAGATCGTGCTAAGCCCTGACCCGCACGGAACGGGATTCTACATAGGCATTTTTAATTTAGGATCAAGACTGGACAATCCCGGCATACCTACCCAATATTTAGGACAGAATTAGATAGCCCAAGCCCAAGCTCGGCCGATTGACAGGCCTACTTGCAGTACCCATTTTGCTTTGTGGAAAAAGAACCCTGACTAACCAAGTGTAAAGGAACGAATCCCCATGTCTAAAAATCCAAATCTACAATCTTATGTATGGAAGAAACTACAAAGCCAGAGAAGTTGAGGAGTCCATGTTGATGAGCATCGGATTGACGTAGAACGCCTATAGAAGAGGGATTTTTGCTTTGTTTTGTCTCTTTTTTAGAAAGTTCTTCGATTGATTTTGTTGAGAAAACTTAATGACTATTATATATATATATATATATATATGAAGCGAAGCGAATCTAATTGAGAAACCAAGCACTTTGCTCCAATTGATTTTGACTCATCCAATTTAATTTAGTTTGACCCTACCCAATGGGTCGGGTCGGGGTAAATTAGGTCGGGTCAGATATAAAGTACACCTTTTGGACCCAACCTTACCCGTGTATTTTTACTGACATGGTAAAAATTAATCATGCTTTGTTGCAAGACTCGAACTCAGGACAATATAGATTTCTAAGGGGAGTTGGAATTTATCTACGATGTATTTATAAAAATAAGGGGCAATCAGGCGGAGGTCCCTGAACATTTGATTTTATGGCCTTGGATCCACACTTTCTTTTCATATTGTGGTAAGTACTTCTTCCAAATTTGAAGATCTAAAATGACCAAATTGCCCTTTCTGTAAATAAATTTCAAAAGAACGTAAATAAATTTAAAAAGACAAAAACAAATTTCAAAAGATTCAAATAAATTTAAAAAAATGCAAATAAATTTCAAAAGACATAAATAAAATTCAAAAACTCAAATAAATTTCAAAAAACGCAAATACATTTGCCAAACTAAGATAAACCAATTTTCCAAATTTCAGAAAAATTTGCAAAACACACAAGTATTATTTTCAAGAACTCAGTTAAATTTATTTCGAAACACTTAAATAAATTTCAAAATATGAAAAAGAGAAAAAAGCACCTATACACGTCAGCAAAAGTAGAACTCAGACAATTTTATCTGAGTTCTGGCAAAACTCAGATAAAACTTAGATAAATTTGCCAGAACTTAGACAAATTTATCTGAGTTTTGGCAAAACTCAGATAAAACTCAGATAAATTTGCCAAAAATCAGATAAATTTATCTTAGTTTTGCCGAAAGTTCAGGTAAGTTTGTCGAAAACTCAGATAAATTTATCCGAGGTTTGGCAAATTTATCTGAGTTTTTGTCAGAGTTTTTGAAAAAAGATTCTGAGTTATTAGTAAATTTATCTGAGTTCTAAAATTTATCTGAGTTTCAAAACTATGAGGGCCATGGCACTTCCTTTTGGCGATCGCATTTTGTAGCAATGAGGGGCAACGTTGTCTTCTTCCTCCTTCCTTCTGTTTCTGCAATAGAGGACCGGCAGCACTACTACCTTCTTCTACTTCTCCAGCGTCACCAAGTAGCGTTGATCGCTGCGTCTTTCAGTCTCCAGAGAAGGTCGACCGAATCCTCATAAATTTTCAAACCTCCACACTTGCAACACCTGCGCCCTTCTCTGCTCTGGTTATGGCTGGAATCTGTTACAAGAAGCTGCAACGTCGCCTTCCTTCTCCAAGCACAGTGCTGCAACTCCGGAGTCTTCTCCGCTTGCAAATCCAGATCTTTCTTCTCCGAGCCCTCTCTAGAGCGACTGGTGGTTTGCTCTGCTAAATCAGGAACAAAAGTCCTTGATCTCCGCACTGTGTGATAACTCACCCTAATCTCTGCCTTGATCGTGTGATTAAAGCGCTAGCCCTAGGAAAACCCTAGCCTCGCTTTGATGCAAGAAGAAGAAGAAGGAGAAGGGATTCTTTTGGGTATCGGAGATTGAGAGGACTTAAAAACGGGGAGAATAAAAGATTTAAAATTTTGAAATTCAAGATAAAAAGGGCAAATCAGTCATGAAAATGTCTGATGTGGCGTATATAAGGACCTCTCGCCAAACTATGTACAGCTATAAGGACCATAGGCCTTAGAGGAAAAGTTGTTGGACTAGATGCCTTATAAGACCAATACGAGGGATCTCTCGCTAATTTACCCTAAAAGTAACCATATTTTTAGAATATTGACCCCTATAAATACCGTTGTTATTATTTTCATATTTATGCATTGTAACTTATATAAATCGTGATGTAAAAGGAGTGGAACACTACAATAGACCCCATCTATTAAAAATGACAATCATTAAGACAAACATCCTTTCTATTTATGGGATATCCCCAATTTTCACCTCAATCTGGGTTATTTCCACGGTCAAATTGATTATCTGATAAAAAAATACAAAATACTAGAGTTTTCTCAATAAAGTTTTTTCTGTGATTTAGATTCTCCATCATGCCTTTTGTCTATTAAGAACTCCTAATATCATCTCATTTCTATGAAGGCAAAATCATTTGAGTGTTAATGGGTCCTAGTGTCTAGTGCCTTTACTCTAAGGAATTTCAAGTATTTTTGTTTGTTCTGACAATATGCATTTTAATTTTTTTAGAAGGTGAAATGCTGAGTTCTGGGTTTTTTGGTTTATTTAATCCTTAGACATTTTTATTTAATCCACTCTCAATTCTGGGTTGTCAGGTTTCTTTTTTATTAATTAATTTTGATTGTACACTTTTTTAAGAATGCAGAGCTAATGGTAAAAAGAATCTCCAATAATATTGGTCCATCTAAATAAAGAATTAAGGTCATTCTTATTATCATCATTTTCTACTTTCTCCAATGTAATTCCATTTCTCTATGTCAACAAGAGAACTTTCATTTTTTCCATTTATTTACTTTTGAGTTCATTGTATTTGATTATAACAAGTTCAATATTTCTTTTATTTCTTTGCATCTCTTATTAGTACCATCTCAGGTCTCATTTGCATGCTTAGGTTAGATCAGTGTTCAGCCCATTTTTAAATATGAGCATCTCGAGACAATTTGTGCAATTATTAAACGTTTCAATTTGCAAGGTAAACCTATTTTAATTCATTTAATTTTGAGTTCATCAATTTTTATTTGAGAAATTTTAATTATGTCCTTTTAATTTTCTATGACAAACATTTTACAATAAAACTAAACTCAAATGAATATATGATATATGGAATAATAAGGTTCATAATTAATAAGAAAATGACAATATTATTGAAAAAAAAGAAAAACTCGCGACAACAGTGTGGAGCTAAAGAGGAGACGGGAAATTTTCCATGTAACGGATGTGCTACCATGCACGCTTGCAGAGGGAGAAAGGGTGGAGTTTGGTTTTTATTTTTTATTTTTGTGTGTATAGCTTTAACTTTTATAAATCGTGATCTAAATTAAGTAGAACCCTACGGTAGACCCCATCTATTAAAAATCACAATCATTAAGACAAACAACCTTGCTATTTATGGGGTACCTCAAATTTTCACCTCATTCTGGGTTATTTCCACGGTCAAATTGATTCTCTGATAAAAAAATACAAAATACTGGAGTTTTCCAAATAATTTTTTTTCTATAATTTGGACTCTCCATCATGCCTTTTGTCTATTAAAAAACTCCCAATATCATCATATTTCTATCAAGGCAATAGTATTTGAGTGTTAATGGGTCCCAGTGTCTATGTGCCACTAATCTAAGGAATTTCAAGTATTTTTGTTTGTTCTGATTATATATATATATATATATTTTTAAGAATGTGAAATGCTGAATTTCTGGGTTATCTGGTTTATTTAATCCTTAGTCTTTTTTATTTAATCCACTCTCGGTTCTAGGTTGTCTGGTTTCTTTTTTATCTATTGATTTTTATTGTACACTTTTTGTTAAGAATGTGGAACTAATGGTAAAAAGAATATCCAATAATATTGGTCTATCTAAATAAAGAATTAAGCTCATTCTTATTATCATCATTTTCTACTTTCTCCAATATAATTCTATTTCTCTAAGTAAAGAGAACTTTCATTTTTTTCCATTCATTTATTTTTAAGTACATTGACGGCTTCAGATTTCCATTTTTGAGTATTAAATTATCATAAGTTGGTTTGGTTATTCTAAATTTGTTTTATCATTGTATTGTCTATGGATCTTTATTTATATATATTTTTATAGCCTTTTAATAAAATGTATTTCGTTTATTTTGTATTTCTTTTATTATAATTTCTCACTTGTGATAGGTTTTTATTTTTTTTATGATGGTTTTTCATGAATTTGTGGGTTCTTTTGTCTTTGCCCTTTTGTGCTCCATTTTTTAGTTTTTTTTTCCTCATAAGTGTTTGATTCTTTTAAAATTCTTATGTTATTGAGTTGATTATGGATTTTCATTTCTACATTTTATTTGTATGTGTCTTTCAAATTTCATTGGATTTTATTCATTGTTTATATTTTTTGTTTATTTTGATTTTATTTTTTAGTTTTCTTGATCATTAATCTTTAATTTTCATGGGCTTCTATTTTATTTTTTTTAATTATATGGTATTACGTTTTGAATTCTTATGGACTTCGTTTTCTTTCCTCTCTCTCAGACTAAAACCTTTTACATTCAAATTTTAAAGAAACTAATAATAAAGTTTTTTTTTTTATAAATTTTAATTTTATGATTATCTTGCCCGTGCTGGTTTTCTAGTTTATAAGATTACAACAACATATAAGGATATATAATCACACCTATATAATAGGAGACTTAATTAGATAATAAATAAGAAATATAATTAATTAAAATGACTCCTGCCTAATAATCCAAATATATTATAATCCAATCTCATCCTTGCCAAATCCAACCTTGTCTAAAACATCTTCTATTAGATTTTATTAAAGCACGGAAAAGAAGTTCCGCTGTCACTTTGTATAGAAAACCGTGAAAATGCCCTTTTTATCTACTAGAATGAATGTTGGTCCAATAATCAATGTAGAGGAAACAAAACAAAGCAAACTAGCAATTAAATCTACCAAACAAACACCACAAGAAGGCTGACACAAACTTTTACGTGGAAATCCTATTCAAGGAGAAAAACCACGACCTGAAATCAAATACTATTGAACGATTACAAGATATACTCACAGCTCCCTTTCCCAATCATTCGATCTATTTCTGCTGCCTCTACTAACCCCTCGAGGTTTTGGTAGGAATGGCTAGCCGAATAAATTCAAGTTGGTATTAGAGCCAGCCGGTCATGAGTTCGAATCCCAGGAGGAACGACTTGGTGCAAAAAAAAAATAAAAATTTATTTGTCGCCAAAAGTGCGCCGACCGGGTTCCACTTGATGGGGAGTATTTCCACTGCCTTCACTAATGCCTCAAGGTTTTGGCAAGAATGGCTAGCTGAAGAAATTCAAGACCGTTAACCTAAGGAGTGTAGTTGTTCTTATACAGCTTCTCCTATTGCGACGACTTTCCCGCCACGCATGACTCCCGTACTTGACCCAGCAACACCTTCAGAATCATGATGAACAAATCTTCTACGAGTAGATAGAAGTGGCAAACCTTCTATAGCAAATCTTCAACCCAATCTCTTGATGATGGCTCTAGAGAAACAAGGAACCTCTCTTGGGGTGTTCTCACCTCAAAACAAAGAGGGAACAACTTCTTTTCTCTCACAGGGACAAGAGAAACACACACTTTTAAATAGCCCTTAATTCGTGCAAGAGTTTTATAATTTTAATCCCATCCGAATAGAAAGAAAACTCGAAATAGAATTCTAAATGCACTGGGCTTGTTCTCCAAGTTCTCTATAGCGACCAGAAAACCTCGCTATAGCGAGCCTACATTCTGTCCCGGTGCTCCATGCATGTTCGCTCTAGCGAGCCAGAACCTCGCTATAGTGAGACCGTGTTCTAAAATTTTCTTCTTCAGGCCTTCCGGTGACACAACCATGGTCCATTCTAAAAGAAAAACAAAACTACAACTCAATGGGCCAAGAGTTTTGTCCAACTCATGAATTAGCCAACACAAAGAAATTTTTAACAAACCGGCCGCACAAAATCTTTAAAAATGATTGTGAAAACAAGGAACTTACAAAGAAAACCCATTGTTCTATTTCAAAGCTTTTGGCATTGGAATTTGTGAATAATCTTGGTCTTTATCAATACACATGGGCTAGGGTTGAGACTATATACTATGTATGTTTTTTGGTTTTTTACTACATGGAACAATTGGTGGGGCACTTCACGCCCAGGAAACCCTGAGCACCTTCTTGAAACACGGTGCCAATACCACTGAACCGTGATCAGTGGATTGGCGTGTATGTATTTTTTCCATTGACTAATTATAATGTCTAATTATGTGTCATTTTCACCTCTTTCGGAGCTAAAAGTCTTAGTATCGACCCCTAGTTCCCCCATCTTCAGAAACCGAAGGTTGAGTCCACTTGTGCTACCACCTAGGGGCCACAGGGGTTTTACTCGGCTTCTCACTGGGCCCGGAGGGAATAGTCTAGCCCAAAGGGTTGGCAACCCTCCGTTGGCCAAAAAAAAAAAAATATTCATGTGTCATTTTCACATTTAATACGAATGATCCACATTTTGATAATTAAAAATATTGGTCCCAAGCCCATTCTTAAGCTTCACATTTTTTCAGTAGAGCCCAGGTTGGGTTGACATGTGAGCCTTTAGGCAGATCGATCCCCATTTAGAGGCCTGATTTTAAATGGGAGAGCTATTTCTTTTCTTCTTTGTCGTGGTTGTTGCAGGCATTTCTTATTTACCAAACAATAAAATAAATCATTCATGTCAATGATCTCTTTTGTTGGAACAGGATGAACTAAAGAGAGGTGATGTTCCAAAATCTATTCAGTGTTACATGCATCAAGCAGGTGTTACAGAGGATGTTGCTCGCGACCACATAATGGGTCTATTTCGAGAGACATGGAAAAAACTCAATGAATACCTTGTGGAAAGTTCTCTTTCCCATGCCTTTATCGATCATGCTATGAATCTTGAACATGTCTCCTATTGCACTTACAAGCATGGAGATGGATTTAGTGATGGATTTGGAGATCCTGGCAGTCAAGAGAAAAAGATGTTCATGTCTTTATTTGCTGAACCCCTTTAAGTTGACGAAGCCAAGGGTATTTCATTTTATGTTGATGGTGGATCTGCCTGATTAAATGAAGTAAATGTAAAATCGGATATTAAATTTTCCTAGGCATGTTATGAATATTTAGATGTGCCTCCATGATATATATACTAATAAATTAGTTCTGGTAGCTTACCATGAGCAATAAAATATTGTACTACATTTTATGTGCATGCTTTTGTTTTATTGGGGTGTTTGGAAAGACTAAAATTTGTTTCAACTACAAGGAAGTGGCTAACATGGCATATGAGGGACTCTGTAGCACATCGGTGGGCCACAAATCTTTGATCAAGTGTAAATTAATGCCACCATTGTATGATATTCTTATTCTCAATGTAGCAACTTTCTTATATTACGGTCTCTTGGGTTTTTGTTAGTATTTTTATGTTGGCTAATTCTGGGCAAAACTCTGGGTCCATTGAGTTATATTTTCTAACTTATTTTAGATTGGACTGTTGTTGTGTCGCCGGAAAAGCTGAAGCAAAGAAAAGAAAAAAAAGGGAAGATCGGGCGAAACCGCCAAGGACCGATCGATGGGACCCTTGGAGTGCTGAAGCATCTCTGTTATTTTGTGTGGTCCGATCAATCAAATGTATTGTGCGATCAATTGGATGGTGTCGGAATTTCAGAAAAAAGTCCAGATCTGCTACAAAGTTGTTTCCTTTTGAGACTTTGTTTCCTACTTAAAGTTGTATTTGTGTTCTTACTCTAAGGCACGAATTTGGGGCTATAAATAGGGTGTTCCTCTCAACTCCAAAGGCAGATGTGCATAATGAAGATTAGACAAATCAATTAGTTCTCTCATTAATCTGAGGTAAGAATACCCTATGAGAGATTCTTTGATTCTCTAGAGCCATTGAGAGATTGTTCTGAATGGCTGCTCTAGAATGTTCTATTGCTTCTACTCTCATGTAGTAGATTGATCATCTTGGTTAACAAGGTGTGAAGAGATCAAGTAAGGGGAATGGTGCACAACAGGGAAGTCATGGAAGTGGAAGTTGTGCAAGAACAACTACAGTCCTTAGCTAGAGTCACTGACTGAGGTAAAGGAGGTGTGAGTATATCTTGTGACTGTTCATGAGTTCTTGATTTCTGGTTCGTGGTTTTTCTCCCTCGTTAGGGCTTCCACGTTAAATATTGTGTCTGCCGTCTTGTAGTGTGTGATTGGTAGATTGCTAGTTCTATCTTGTTTATTTGGTTATGCATGTCCGCTGCATTTGTTAATTAAAACTAGCATCCATTATGGTAACCTGCTAAACTTTTAGTTTCAAATGGGTTCTTGAGGAAATGGAGCAACTTCTTGAATATATGAAGACCTGTTTTTAGCATTATACAACGATGCAAATGAAATAGCTTATGAAATTCTTAAAGAAGGGAGAAATGTCGTACCATGCCTTAGAAATGCAGTATCTCATCACAGCTTTCTAAACATTATCCACATCCAATCTGGGCAATAGATGCAATGTGATTTAGGTATAGACTTTCTACAAACAAAGTAAAAAACTAATAACTTTTACTAGTTGAGTTGATCAAAACATAGTGTCTCGGCTAGTAGTGTAAAAGAGCCAAGATGTTCAAGTTTGACCAGTCTCGAGCTCAAAATGTGTAATGCCTAGCACAAGGTCGGCCCAATTTGAAATTCGACCTGATTTCGAGGTTGGCTCGAAATGAGTTGAGCTTGAGATGTTTTTTTATTTTTTATTTTGAACGGTAAGAAAACCTTTTATTAAAAGAGAAGGTGAAAACAAAGAGAGAGAATAAGGTACAAGAGCATTGTACCCCACCTACAATCCATGCGACATAACAACCTCCCAAGGTGAAATCCTCTTAATCCCTTGCTTGGCTAATGCATCATCAGCCATAAAATTCAACAATTTAAGAACAACAAGGTACAGGAACATATTGTAACCCACCCATAGCCGCGACAAAATAATACCCTCCCCAAGTGAAACCCTCTCAACCCTCCATGGCTACTATATCAGACATATAATTAGCCGACCTAAGCTCATGATTGAAAACAACATTAATGGAGGCCGATAAAACCCGGATTTTGTTAAAGGGTCGGCCTTCTGATTAGACACCCTTGTGATTGTATTAGGAGAATCACCGTCAACAATATGGGAACTATGAAAGAGTCTCAAAAAGTAGCGAAGTTCTTCCAAAATAGCTAGGAACTTTGCTTCATTAGAATCATGAATATGATAGATCAGATATGGTTTGTAATAAATATCAAACCTACGGATCTAGATTTTTGCATTAAACAATATATGATCTTAAAATATAAAAGCGTACCTTGCGCCATGATCTTGTATGATGAGCGGATCTCCTTTCTCAAATAGGGTTTTCTCCTATCTCCCTTATCACCCACTCTAATATGCATGAAGTTGATGGGTACTTTTCAGATTTCGTAAGTCAAGAGAGAGGACTGGAAAACCATATATATAGATAAGCCCTAGAGAGATTTCTTCCCATCAAAGAAATCTAATAAAGGTAAGTTTTCTTAATTCCCTCAAATCAGTCAACAAGAGTCATATTTGACTGGGCATACTAAAATTGAATCCAAGATAAACTTAGTAAAAAAAACAACTAAAAAGGGGAAAGTAACTTAAATTAGTGGGCTCAAATTGTGAGTCCTAATAGTGTTGCACATGTGGTCTCGAGGACCACTCATGTCTAACAGAATACCCATAAGCTTGGAAAACATAAATAAGACCTTACCCTTGCTATTAGAATGCACACCTCCAATACCCGACAGCCCCGATTTAGTTCTCACAACACCATCAATATTAATTTTCAGCACTGTGACAACTTGGTCCAGGCGGCACCCTTAACCACGGGGCGTAGCGTGTCAACCACGGGCTTCAAACGGTGAGTCTCTGTTAGCCCGCATTGGAAATATCCAAGTCCTGACCCTGGGCTTATAAGTCAAACTCTGTACTAACTTAGCATGAGGCCTTTTAAAACCATGCGGCCCCGGAAACCGTAAGAACTTAGAAGTTAAGCATGCTCGGGCAGGAGCAGTACTAGGATGGGTGACCTCCTAGGAAGTCCTCGCGCGTGCACGTGGGCCAAAGCGGACAATTTCATGCTGAGTTGGGCGGGGCTGTGACAAGCACTCCAAGAGGAGTAGCCCACAGAAACGATTTCCTCACGTTAATTGGGGCACATCCCATACAAACTGCCCAATATTGAGATCAATATATGTTATTTGATGAGCTTGGATAAAATCATGATTAGGATTAGGTTAGATTAATTATTTAAGTAGCTTTTCGATTCTTAATGTGATTATGATGTACTATATTAGACTTTTGATGTGATTTTGTTTTCTAGTTAAGGTTAACGATTTTATTTTATTTTATTTTTTTGTACTTTGTAAATAGCCTTTGATAGTTCTCGGTAAGTAGCTTGTGTGAAATATTTAGAACTAAAAATACAAAAAAAAAAGAAAAAGAAGAAAAGTTGGGGTAGCAACTCCCGCCTCTCAACCCCACTCGGCTTGTCCCCGTATGTGGGAAAAAGATCTAGATTTGTGTCCAAGCCTGAGTTTTGGAGTTAACCCAAGTTCCAATTTTGGTTCCACCCAAATTTAGTCCTTTTTTAATCTTGTGTTTCTTTTTTTTTTTTTTTGGGTTTTTGCTCGTACAATAAGGGCCATTAATAACTCCTCCTGGTGACAAAAGTTGAAATAGTTCTCTATAAGTACTCATGAAATTTTATGGACTAAAATACCCTTTATATTGAGGTATCAAAATATCACATAGATATATTCTTATTTTAATCCAACAACGGGAGAGCTTTTATGCAATATCACATAACTAAAAAGTTGTGAAATCGTAAAAATATGGTAAGCGATATTATACCGTCGTAAATATTTTAGTCAATAAAAATTGTATGAGTACCTATAGAGAATTATCTCAACTTTTATCGCATCACGGGGTTACCTAAAGCTAAAGGTTACCATAAAGAAGAGCATAGCACTAATTACTCTCGCAAACTCATTATGAGACTTCTAAAGGAGTATGCCCTTACCAATACATCAATAACTAATTTAGTCAAATCAAACCTATTTTTTTGTCAAGGCACAACCTAGGCTAATATCACGGCAAGGTGGCCACACTGTAAGAGTCTTAGTGGCTAATTCATTCAGTTATGGACAAAACCGGCCGAGACTCTTAAAGTTGTAATTTCTATTTAGAAAGGACTGCTAAAGATCAACCTGCATAGAAGCACGACCGATCTGGGAACTGACAGAGTTCGCTCGAGCGATGCTCCATCCGCTCGAGCAAACCCCTCACAAAACCTTCTTCGCTCAACCCAACTATTCCTTCGCTCGAGCTTTCATCATTCTGCGTTAAACGTCTGAAGACAGAGAGCAGTTTGCTTGAGTGAACTCCCCTGTCCGCATGAGCAAACCTGGGAAAGTTGTATTTCATCCAGAAACCTCTTCCTATTTTCTCCCAAGAGTAGTTTCCTATCCTAATTGCATTGCAACTCTTGAGACACGAGTTCAGGGTTATAAATAGCCATTCCCTCTCTATTCTAAACTACTTCTCATCAAGATGAAACCCTAGAGAAGATATTGAGAGATCCACCTTTCCCCTAAGGCTTTTAGTTCCTGCGCTGAAGATTATGCTTTGGTTATGATTCCATTCTACATGAAGTAGAGACATCTTGAAGACGCATTCAAGGTGGTTTGTTCAAGCACGGTTGAAAGTGAACGACGAGCTGTCGATAAGATCAAAGCAGTCCTTAGGTTGAGTTACCAACTGGGAAGGGTTGTAAGTGTCTCTTGTAACTTTCGTTTTACATTGTGCTTGGTTGTCTGTTGGCCTAGACGATAAGGCCCGCGGTTTTTTCCCGAGTAGGATTTTCCACGTATAACTCCTATGTCCTTCTCATTGTATAGTTTGATTGCTTTTAACCTGGTTTAGGACTAATCATTAGTTTAATCACGTGTGGATTGATATTTAATAAGAGATCTGGTTAACGGGACCTCCGCCTGTGTGAAGGCAGGTTTTTCACACACTCAATGACATGGGCTCTTTGGCTCCTCCACTCTAGGAACTTTGATACTAAAATTGAATGGAGAGAGAGGCTTGACCTTACCAACTCATTAAACCCAACCTGTAATATGTATGGATTCATTATAGGTCACAACTGGAATTTAGGGTTTAACGGTAAGAATTAACACAAAGTCTTTTTAACCTTTTCTTCCTTGAGTAAGTCACAAAATTTTCTAGTCCTCACAAACCCAATTCCTAGATTTCGACAGCAGTATTCCTTCATCGCATCAAAATTTGATTTGGTTTTTTTATTTTATGCAATATGTTTCATTTTCTTCTAACCCAACATATTTATGACCTAAGCACAACCCTAGGCCTTTCAATAAAGATGGGCACACCCAATGACTTACTATGCTCATCAATTTCCCAAATTCTTGTCAAAAGCTCACTTTACTTGCTGTATCCTACAAGAAATATCTACAAGTTAGTCATGGCTTAAGAAAGCCTGATTGCATTTAAACAGGTCGGATTACTCACGTATCTGGGAAATAGTCGGTTCTTGAGAGGCCAGACACCCTCGTCGAAAAAAAAAATTTATACTTTTGCTCCACATTTGAAGTTCTTAGGGCGAGCGAAGCTGAAGTTGGGTTTTTCTGACCTACTATAATCAAACTAAAATATAGGTGAAAAGATCAAAGCTTCTGAAAGTTAGATTTGGTTAAATGGGTTGAACCAAAATGGACGTTGGTCATGCATGTAAGGCCCAGTTGACTAAAAATTTGGCGTGGGCTAAGATTGCATACATTTTCTGTTTAAATGGGCCCAATATTGGTTATGCTTCAATCCATAAACATTTGGGGCCGTTTCTTTACTTAAATTCCTGATAGAAATTCAAGATGTTGGAGTTTTTAGGACATAATGTGACATTTTATGGCTTTGCATTTGTAAGGATTATATCTAAAAACCTGATTCAACTTGACCTAACTTGTTTATCACAAATCTCTTAAACATCTTCACAATCCACTTGCTATATAAAAGGACTCGTATTGGTCCCCAAGTCCTACAAAGTGACATCAATATTTGCAAGTGAAGGAGAAAGAAAAAGTGTGGGAGGTTCTGAAATGGCAATGTTAGTAACGAGAGCGGTGGGCGAAGGAAATGGCATCAGAAGCCTCTTCTCGTCCTTTCCCTTCCCTTCTTCTCAGCCAGCTACTCCACCTCCTCCCCTTACAGAGCCTCCAACAACTCTCTTTGTTTCAGTTTCTCTCTCTCTCTCTGAAGTGCGTGTGAAGGCAAAACTCCTAGGCCTGATAGATTAGAGTCTTTGTCCGATCGATCAGACAGAAGGCACGCCCTAGTTATTTGGGTGGTCCAATCGATCAGATAAAGGCTCCCATCGATTAGACAGGCGTGGGAACAGCGGGACAGTCTGCAGATCTGCTTAGATTTAGTTTCCTTTTGAGACTTGGTTTCCCACTTTGAGTCTTATTTGTGTTCTTAGTACAAGGCACGAATTTTGGGCTATAAATAGGGTATTTCTCTCAACCCTAAAAATCACCACTCTCGTTAATTTAAGTCAAAGATATCTTAGGGAGAGATTATTGTCTAGAGTCTTTGAGAGATTATTCTAAAGGGTTGCTCTATAAGGTCATTGTTGCTTCTGCTTTCTTGTAGAAAATAGTTCATCTTGACTGACAAGGTGCGAGGAGATCAAGTAAGGAGAACGGTGCACGGTGGATGTCATGTTAGTGAATTCTGTGCAAGAAAAACTACAGTCATTAGGTCAAGGTACGGACTGAGGGAAAGGAGCTGTGAGTATTTCTTGTAACTGTTCGTGACTTTTTGATTTCTGGTTCGTGGTTTTTCTCCTTGGATAGGGTTTCCACGCTAAATATTGTGATTGCTAGTTCTATCTTGTTTGATTGGTTATATCCGTTGCATTGATTTCATTAATTAGACTAGCATCCATTCTAGTGGTAGCCTGCAAAAACTCTCAATATTTAATTTACTAAGGAGATGTGTTGGAAGTCCTTTCCTATCAAGGGGGAGATCATTTGATGCTATATTATGAATCCTCTCCTCTAATGGTTCGATCTCATCCCCTGCCTCCTAGGATTTCAATTCTAGCTAAATAGACAATATCCCAAATAATAGATTGATGATTTGTCATTTTTCGCTTATAAAACCCGATTTGTTACGGTTAATTGGAAGAGCATCAAGCTTACTAAGTTATGTCACTCCAACCGATTCAATGTGAATACAATACGGATATTATCACTTTCCACGATGGATATTTGATGCCTAAAAAGTCTTCTCCATTTGAAGGTCCTTTCCATGTGATTATTGGCCCCTCTTGGACTACAGTTATATTTTGTTGTTAACCATCATATTATAATTACATGGAAACTCCTAGTATACACTACTAGAAAAGGGACTTTTAGCGACCGCCAAAAGCCGTCGCTAAAAGTCTATTGGCGGTCGCTAAAAGTCTTTAGCGACCGCTTTGCGACCGCCAAGATGCCGTCGCGAAAACTTCGTCGCTAAAAGTATTAGCGACCGCCACGTGGCGGTCGCTAAAAGTCATTTAAATTATTCTTTTGCTTTTGTTTAATACTTTTAGCGACCGCCAGTGGCGGTCGCTAATAGTCAAAGCAGCGGCCGCAACTGCTAATTTTCATTTTTTTAATTTTAATTTTTTGTTAAAAAACTTTTAGCGACCGCCAGTGGCGGTCGCTAATAGTCAAAGTAGCGGCCGCAACTGCTAATTTTCTTTTTTTTTTTAATTTTAATTTTTTTTCAAAATACTTTTAGCGACGGCTACTGGCGGTCGCTAATAGTCATCCTGGCGGCCGCTAATAGTCAGTGTCCTTTTTTTATAAATTTTTTTTCAAATTTCTCAATTTTATTCCTGTACCTGTTCCTGTACCTGTACCTGAATAAACCATATACAACTACTACTATCCATTACAAATACCAATAACAACTACTACAATCCATTACAATAACTAATAACAAAAACAAATAAAAACAAAATCTTATATTAATAATGTTCAAAATATTACAAAAGTATCAACAAATTATATATATCCCTTACAAATCCAGCAATAAAAGTAAAAGAAAAATGAAATCAAATTCCCCGTGCAGGTTGCCGTATGGATACGATGCTCTCAAACCTGAATGAAAAAAGAGAAACAAATATTAATAGTTAATTATAAAAATTGGCAATTTACAGCAAATATATAAAAGAAAAAATTCAAAATTTGAAAGTTAAACCTACGTTTCAGCTCAACGAGGAATCCGGGACTCGGAATCACGTTCCGTCAGTTCCTGCAAGTCAGGAATGACAACGGGCACGTGCCCGTCCAGTTTCACGGGAAACGGAGATCGTTTGCTCGTTTTGGACCCCCGGAGGCCGATTTTCTAAGTTTTAAGTTAAAGTATCGAGTTAAACGCACGTTTCAGCTTAACGAGGAATCCGGGACTAGGAATCACGTTCCGTCAGTTCCTGCAAGTCAGGAATGGCAACGGGCACGTGCCCGTCCAGTTTCACGGGAAACGGAGATCGTTTGCTCGTTTTGGACCCCCGGAGGCCGATTTTCTAAGTTTTAAGTTAAAGTATCGAGTTAAACGCACGTTTCAGCTTAACGAGGAATCCGGGACTCGGAATCACGTTCCGTCAGTTCCTGCAAGTCAGGAATGGCAACGGGCACGTGCCCGTCCAGTTTCACGGGAAACGGAGATCGTTTGCTCGTTTTGGACCCCCGGAGGCCGATTTTCTAAGTTTTAAGTTAAAGTATCGAGTTAAACGCACGTTTCAGCTTAACGAGGAATCCGGGACTCGGAATCACGTTCCGTCAGTTCCTGCAAGTCAGGAATGGCAACGGGCACGTGCCCGTCCAGTTTCACGGGAAACGGAGATCGTTTGCTCGTTTTGGACCCCCGGAGGCCGATTTTCTAAGTTTTAAGTTAAAGTATCGAGTTAAACGCACGTTTCAGCTTAACGAGGAATCCGGGACTCGAAATCACGTTCCGTCAGTTCCTGCAAGTCAGGAATGGCAACGGGCACGTGCCCGTCCAGTTTCACGGGAAACGGAGCCCGTTTGGTCGTTTTGGACCCCCGGAGGCCGATTTTCTAAGTTTTAAGTTAAAGTATCGAGTTAAACCTACGTTTCAGCTTTACGAGCAATCCAACTGTCGGATTCTCGTTACGTCAGTTTCTGCAAGTCAGGAATGGCAACGGGCACGTGCCCGTCCAGTTTCACGGGAAACGGAGCCCGTTTGCTCGTTTTGGACCCCCGGAGGCCGATTTTCTAAATTTTAAGTTAAAGTATCGAGTTAAACCTACGTTTCAGCTTTACGAGCAATCCAACTGTCGGATTCTCGTTCCGTCAGTTCCTGCAAGTCAGGAATGACTACGGGCACGTACCCGTCCACTTTCACGGGCAACGGAGCCCGTTTGCTCGTTTTGGACCCCCGGAGGCCGATTTTCTAAGTTTTAAGTTAAAGTATCGAGTTAAACGCACGTTTCAGCTTTACGAGGAATCCGGGACTCGGAATCACGTTCCGTCAGTTCCTGCAAGTCAGGAATGACTACGGGCACGTGCCCGTCCAGTTTCACGGGAAACGGAGCCCGTTTGCTCGTTTTGGACCCCCGGAGGCCGATTTTCTAAGTTTTAAGTTAAAGTATCGAGTTAAACCTACGTTTCAGCTTTACGAGCAATCCAACTGTCGGATTCTCGTTCCGTCAGTTCCTGCAAGTCAGGAATGACTACGGGCACGTGCCCGTCCACTTTCACGGGCAACGGAGCCCGTTTGCTCGTTTTGGACCCCCGGAGGCCGATTTTCTAAGTTTTAAGTTAAAGTATCGAGTTAAACCTACGTTTGAGCTTTACGAGCAATCCAACTGTCGGATTCTCGTTACGTCAGTTTCTGCAAGTCAGGAATGACTACGGGCACGTGCCCGTCCACTTTCACCGGCAACGGAGCCCGTTTGCTCGTTTTGGACCCCCGGAGGCCGATTTTCTAAATTTTAAGTTAAAGTATCGAGTTAAACCTACGTTTCAGCTTTACGAGCAATCCAACTGTCGGATTCTCGTTCCGTCAGTTCCTGCAAGTCAGGAATGACTACGGGCACGTACCCGTCCACTTTCACGGGCAACGGAGCCCGTTTGCTCGCTTTGGGCCCCCGGAGGCCGATTTTCTAAGTTTTAAGTTAAAGTATCGAATTAAACCTACGTTTCAGCTTTACGAGCAATCCAACTGTCGGAATCTCGTTCCGTTAGTTCCTGCAAGTCAGGAATGACTACGGGCACGTGCCCGTCCACTTTCACGGGCAACGGAGCCCGTTTGCTCGCTTTGGGCGCCCGAAGGCCGATTTTCTATGTTTTAAGTTATCGTATTGAGTTAAACATACGTTTCAGCTTGAAGAGCAATCCAGGAGTCGGAATCTCGTTCCGTCGTTTCTAACTTTCTAAGTTTCAAAATCTATAAATTTCTAACACAACTTAACAAATTTCAATACATGTTGAAATCTTGAGTTAAAGTAAATTGTTATACCTCGTCACGATCAGTCGAGCCTGCTGGATCATGACTGCCCTGTCCAACCGAGTGACGACGGGCCTGGTGGCCGGAACCAGCGTCAGGTGCCTGTAATTATTTATTATACAGTTAAAAAAATATAAATAATGACACATCAATGACCTAATTGACAATTTAAACGCACATATTTTTTTCTTACTAACCTGAGAAGTGGGTGGTGGGTCTGAAGCAAGCGGGCCACGACTCTGTGATAGACGAGCCTCCATCTCAGCCATCTCCGCTCTCCACTCGGCCCGCATCTCCTCTCTCAACTCGGCCCGCATCTCTGCCCTCAACTCCTCTCTGATCGATGCCCTCATGGACTGCAGCAACTGATCGTAGTCACCATCTGCACGGAGGCGCGAGCCCTGGGAGGAGCTAGCACCGGATGACTCCGATCGCATGATGTGCGAGCGTGGAATGCCCGTCCCATACGTGAGCGTGTATCCGTGCCCGTCCCGGCCAACAACGGAGTGGAATATCTCATCCCTCCGTGATGGCAAACTACGCTCCTCCTCGGGTAGCTCCTCCAGGCGTGACTGATACTGAGCCTGCGCAGTTGATTCATTTAATATATTATCATACATAACAAGACATAGTAATAGAAAGATAATTTAAACGATTCAATATAAAAACTTACAATGATAGCTGTAACCTCCGGGTGGCGAGGATCTCGAGAACGCATCCATACAGACATCCTGTCGACCAGAACACCCTCGGAACACAACTGTTTGGTGGAGAGTTATATTATTATTATACTATCATACATAATGACAAACATATAAATTACATGTACAATATAACGTTTTACCTCGTGGCGGACCTGGGTGATGTGTCGAGTCCCCAATCTGTGTGCGGGACCCTGCATTGCGCGGTTCTGCGCATTCATAGCAGCCACTCTCTGTTTTCAATTTGGATCAGCTTATTTCTGTTAGTTACGGTAGTCACTAGTAAATTCTTAAAATTAAAATAAAAAATGACAAGTTTCTCACCTGGACCTCCTCGCTCGTCCAGTACCGGACGAGCTGAGTCCACTGATCCGGGAGTACGCCCCTCGGAACTCGGTCAAGTATGTCGGGCGCATCCTGATGTGGCTTCCAATGGAGCATCTTAACTTTATTTTTATGGTCTTTCCACATCTTCCGGCACTTTGACATGCAAACTGGCCGGAAGAGCTCAGGACACGCCCTTAGGTTGTCCTGAAAATGAAAGAAATATTTTTCATTAAGTTATAGTTTAAATTGACACATCATTTTTGGAGAAATGTTAAATTATTACCTTAACCTGCTGCCAGGTACGGTCGAGTGTCTCCACCGGGAATGCGTCCCAATCAAGTGTAGTCAGAGGGAATGCATATGGATCCCGGACCATATGTCCCAACTGACTGATGAGCTCGCGAGCATGCGAACCCACCGGATGGTACGTATCATCAAACTCGACGTCAATAGGATGACCGGAATTCCACGTCCGGATCCCTCGAGCAGGGCCTCTCCCCCTGCTGGAAGATGCGCCCGTGCTCGTAGCACCTGTTCAAATAAAGACAATTTAACTAAATTGAATTAAAATAATTTTCTAGAACTAAAATGTTTAATTAAATAAACTTATACCAGTCTGTGCAGACGTCGACGCAGGCCGAGACGATGGAGATGAAAAAGCCGACGCTGAAGCATCAACTGGGGTGGAAGGACTCGCCTGAGACGTCGATGGCCTACTCTGTGGGGCCATCGAACTAGACTGGGCGGCATCCGATGTCGGTCTAGGCCCCCCAGATGGCGTGCTAGCCTCGGCCTGGCGCAGGAGCTCGTCCATCGTCAGCGGACGATCTCTCCTCTTTCGTCCCGACATATCTGTTCAAATGTTTGTAAGATAAGTTTCATTAAACGAGATAATTGAAAGTAACATTTTAAAATTATTTACACTGAAATTTAACATTGGTGAATTAGTTCCCAACCATTCACTGGTCGTGTAAGTCAACTGTATCTCCTTCCATGGTATCCCGAACCCAATTAACATCTTCATCACGTTGAACAACTGCAGTCTGGTCAAGAACCTTTTGGGCGAATGCATCAATATCTGGCTCATCACAATACAATAATTCAAAAGATACGCTAAAGGTATCTTTTGCGGCCGCCATTGGCGGCTGCCCGCTTTTTCCACTGCCAATGCCTCAAATTCTAGTAGTGTCATACCCATTGAAATAGCAAAACAAAATGAGAAACTTTGGTGTCAACTTGTCAGGGCAGCTAAACCCAATTTGCACATCATTAAGGAATTTACATTTCGGGTCAGGCTTGTGTACAAGTGCAATTCTGGCCAGGCTTTCATCTAATTCTTGGTTGGGTGATTCTTTTTAGAATTACTGCATCTTGATTCTGAGTTTTGTGGACATCTGAACCTCTCTCTCTCTCTCTCTCTCTCTCTCTCTCTCTCTCTCTCTGCGACACCCAAATTTCTCATCTCCTACCTAGATAAGCTAGGAACATTTTAGTTTCTCCCTTATGGGCAAGCTAGGAATGAATCTGTAAACTCACGTTTGCCACATGTGGCACCATCTAATTCCTCTCTGTCTTTAACCCCACAAATTTGCAGATTCAACTATAAAATTATAAGGTGTCTTCTACCAAACAAAAAACAAACTACAAGGTATCAAAACACAATAAAAAATACTGGAATGTTAAGAATACAATGTTTATCATGCCTACATCATAGTAGTCCCCTTAATTACTCTTATTCCTTTAATGTTTTTCAAATAGTTAGGCACTGTCACTGTTTTCTTAACAATGGTTTCGCATGGTAGCAAGGTAGACTTGAGAGAGGAGCCTACCTATGACCAAGACCAGATGGTAGTGCCTAATAATGGCTTGGGGTCTCAAGTCTCCTCTGTCTCTCATGTTTATGGCTGATAGTAATAAGAACAGCCTCTTACATCCAAGAATAGACCATGTTAAAGAAATGCTTGATTAATAGGATTTTAAACATAAACCATCCTATCAATCCCTCTCTCTTAGGCTTTAAACATAGAAGGGGCTGATCTTAGATTAGCTTTAGCAAGGACCATGTAAAAACCAAATAGTGGTTGGGAATTGATAGGATGCAATATGATGCAATTCTTACCAAACTGCTTCTCGAGTGTGTCATCTCCAAACCTGTTGGTGGCTTGATTTTTATTTATTTTTATTCCGTGGGCCAAAAAGAAAGAAAACAAATTATAAGATTCATTGTATTAGTAAAGTTCTTGTCATCACCATTGACCAATTAATCAGCACTGTTATTTACCATTAGTCTCTTCGTGATGATGAAAAGATAAAAAACCACACCTTGATTAGTATTGATTACAATTGCCCATGGACCCAATGGGGCTGAATAAATCATCTCCATTGCCGATGATCCTTCGGGCTCGATGATGACCCTAGGGTCCCAGGCAAATCCGAGGAGAGATCGAAGAAGAATAATGAGACAGACAAGAAGGAAAAAAAAAAAAAAAAACTGGAAATAGAAGTGCTCTATGAAAATTGTCCCTCTTCTCTTTGCCTAGCACCAGGCCACTCTCACTCCACATGCCTATCAGTCTCTTATCATGGAAAACCTGACAACCAAGCTACTGCTCTAAGTAAAAACCCATGCACCTCTCACACAAAGTTTAGAGCCCAACAAACAAAGCCTCACAATCTCAGCCCTCAGGCTCCTCCTCAAGACCAACTAGTGATTAGTACAATGACCATTCAAATCCAACAGCCTCAGCATCAACCTCAAGACTGACTAAATCGTATCTATAGTTATCTTTTATTGTAATCATGTATTTTATGCAATCAATCTAAGTGTGGGGCCAGGCCAAACTTTGAAGTAAAACTCAACATAGATTAAATGTAAAGAACAATTATTTTAATTGTTTTTCAAATTTTTTTTTTGTGGGTGGGCCCTAATGATGTACTTATAGCATGGGCACAGATGAATTAGTTCTTCAAAAACTTTATCAAAAACTTGAACTTCAAACCAATCAAATCGAGAAGAAAATCAAATGAACCTACTCTATTTAATGAGAATAGTCCTTGAACTGAACTGAAATGTGTGATGTTTAAGATGAGAACAGAAGGAAACTGAGAAGTGCACAACAGAGTTGATTTTGTGAACCACTCTTCTAATAGAAAATCATGGACCATTGATTTTGTGACCGTATGCCCAATGAGAAGAGAAGAAGACAGCAGTCCATGACTACCATGGACCGCCAATTGAAGGCAGTACATTTTTCCCACAATTTTTACTGCTAATGTAGAATTTAGACACCAACAAAAGTTACTAAAAAAGGACCATGCAACACTAATCTAAACAATGGCGTGAGATGATAAAACAACTAACATTCACAAATTAAAATATAAATGTGAAAATTCAGATTGCACCTCTGATATAAAATTCAATTTGGGAATTAGAAGTGACATTAGGCCTAACCACAATCCCACAATGAGAATCTCCCAAACCTGAATTGAGAATGGAAGAGAATGTCTTCCACTTTCAAGTAGATTTAATAGTCCCTTTGAGGATTTGATAAAAGGGCTAGATTCAATGGCTAGTTACCAATTAAAGGGACTGAAACAAGATTCATGGCTAAATTGCCAGCAACTATAAACAACATAAAAAGGGCTGAAACAAGATTCAAGAGTTCAAAGAACCAGAAATCAGGTTCGGCTTCAGCTGGT